>JAEIFU010000343.1:0-152124 GCA_018904235.1 Lordiphosa stackelbergi
GTTACGTATTGCTATCCTTATGAAAGTTATATGGAAAGGATATAAGTCATAGGTGAAATACCCATTGGCTTTGTAAAGCCACACAAACTCTAAGTGTTACCTTCGTCATCCGTAAGCCACATGAACTGGGTAAGTAATACCCATCGGCTTTGTGGCGCCACACAAAACTGTGTACAGTATTACCCTTCGTCATAGGAGCATATTAAGTGGCAGTGACACCACCACGCCACAGAAGTGTAAAGTAATACCTATTCGGCTTTGTGGCGCCACAAATTGTAAATGTGTATATCGCAGTGGGCCACACGAATACCCATCGTGGCGCTATTCGAACGCGAAAGATACCTTTAGCGCAGGGCTAACATAACGTGTAAAGTATTTTTTCACAGTGGAGCCGCAGAAACTGGGTGAGGTAATATCCATAGTCACAGTGGCGCCAAATAATCTGTAAAATAATACCCAACGGCTTTGTGGCGCCATTCGAACTGTGGGAAGTACTAGCCTTTGTCATGTGCCGCCACTCAAACTCGTTCAAGTTCTATCCTGCCCAAAGTACCGCCATACAAACTGTGTAAAGTACTACCTATCGACATTGCCGTCATACGAACTCAGTGATGTACTACTATCGCCTTGTGGCACCACACAAACTCTCTAAAGTACTAACCATCGTCTTTGTGGCGCCACACGAATGTGAAGTACAATCCATCGTTTTGTATATTACTTGTGAACTTTAATGTTGCGCAAGACGTACAGTTGAAGTACCCTTCGCCTTTGCATATAAGTGTAAACTTTTAAAAGTGGCGTTACACGAATAGTGTGAAGAGTAATACCCAACGCTTTGTACATAACTGAGAGCTTTTTGCTGTGGCGTCAAACAAATAGTGTGAAGTAATATCCAACGCTTTGTATATTACTGAGAACTTTTAGTTGCGGCGCCACACGAACAGTGTGTAGTAGAACCCAACGCTTTGTACACTGCATGTTTGCCATTCCCATGTGGTGCTTAAAGTTCAGTGGAAAACATTTCCGAGCGAGCGCGACATATTAAGCTGATATGATGCAGTGTATTTTCATTGCTAAAATAGTTTTAATCTCTAGGCTTAAATTTAGTTTTCTATAGCTCGTTCGGGTAGTGCTTTGTTTTGCCAGAGATATATACGGAAGTTCTCGTTGAGTCGTACATTTTTGGATAATCTCTGTCTGCGAGTTTTTCGATGTGATGGTGCCTGACACGTTAATGGGAACATCTAGCTCACTGCCTATCCTTTCCCACTCTGGGAAAAACTGGAGCCTATTCTCAATGAGATAACTTGATGACTTAACTTGATAACACTGCAATCGCAGTGTGTCCAAATATAACGGGCCTAGTCCTGTATCGATGTGCAGTGCATAGTTTGTCGTCTAAAAAAGCTTTTTTAAAAAAAAGCGCTGTAGTTTTTCCACATCATCAAACGAAATATAGCCCCATATTTGAGCGGCGTAACACATTATGGCTTTGGACGTTGCCGTAAAGTATTTATACTTAACACTATGAGCCACTTCTTGTTCACTGAGCAGTGACTTCCAGTATGAGTTGATTGCGTTCATTGAGTCGCTTAGTTTTTCTCGCTTGTGTTTTTAAAGTTGCATGTTCTGCTCAATTACTACTCCAAGGTACTTATAGTGAGAAACTTTCTCCAGTACTTCCCCGTTCAAATGCCAGTTTTCAGTTGTTGCCGTTCTCCCTCTGCCATAGCGAATCGTCAGTAGCTACTTGATAGTAGCTATGCAACGACTTTAGCATATTATGAAGTCCTTTGGGTGATTCTGACATAATGACCATATCGTCCGCGTACACAAGGGCCTTAATTGTCTGACCTGCAATTTTGATTCCTCCTGGAAGAAAAGGGACTATATCGTCTATGTGCAGAGAGAACAGTAGAGGACTCAGCAAGCAGCCTTGCTTCACGCCTGTATTGTTTTCAAACCATTCTGATAGATGTTTACAATCCCAAACTGCACTCATGTTCTCGGAGTATATCGCTTTTGTATTATCCATTAATTTTCTAAATTAAACTGTGCCTGTTGATAGTATCGAAAGCTGCCTTGAAGTCAATAAAACATAGGTACAACTTCTTTTTTTTTCCTGCAGATAAGACTTGCAGATGGCCGTTGAAGTAAACATACTATCAACTGAACTATATCCTGCTCTGAATCCCGATTGGTACTCACTTAAGAGGCTGTTTTCCGAAACCCAACATGCGAGACGATTAGGTAGAATTGTGCTGTACACTTTGACCTTAAACATTAAGACATGAAATGCCCCTATAATTTGCAGCCTTTTAAATTTTGGGTAATTTAAATTTTATACACTTGAAAATTGTATTAAAATTCTTACCCTTTTACTACGCTAAACGGGAAGCACGAACCCATACCGTATATATAAACTATATAAGCTTTTCAAGCTCAGTTGGATCAGAGTTGTCCAACCGTCTGTCCGTCTCTCTCTTTTTTCTCGGACTCTACCCTCAGTTGTGCCGCTGTTGTGCGCAAACTAGCCAAAGTGTCCACTGTGGCTTCTCTCTACTGATAGCTCCGAATCGGTGACGACCAGATCGTGACTACTTCTTGTAGCTGCCATACAAATGTTCGTTCGAAAAATGGGTTTTAGTGGGAGAAAAACTGGTTTGTTCTCAATATTATCGCTCTCAAACACGGTCGTGGGTAATATGTAATGTTTTAAGCTGATTTGCGAAGTTTGGTCGAAGTCGCTAACCGTTGTGACAAGCTATTTCAAGTGTAAAAAAACTTCGGTACAGACGAAGTTAGCTTTGCCTTTCTCGTTTTTAAACATTATCTAAACTAAAAATCTTCCGTGTGTATTAGCCGTCTGTATGTTGACACATCTTTAATATAATGGAGTAGACTGTTCCAGTTTTCACCTTTCAGAATGATGACAACCCGTTGCGTTGAGAGCTGTGCCAGTATAGTTTTCTAATTTCGCTTAGAATCGTCCATACTCCTATGAAACGGCACATGTCTTCCTTCACATTAAAGGGCAGTTTCTACGGCTCGCGAAATGGCCGCGAAATAAAAAACTCCATATAAAAAAAACTGCTGCGTAATTTGTTCGCGTGGCCGTTTCATAATCGGTTTCCACGTATCGGAAAAAAACGCTTACGTTTGCCACTACGTTATGTTAAAATAATAGCGTAGCTTTCAAGTGCTGCTAACGCCTCTTTTTTGTGGCGACGCAACGAAAATAGGTATCGATTCTTATTGATGCGGGCAAAAGGAACAACATCAAACTGAATATGAGCGGAGCTAAAACATATTCCGGCAGAAAACGACGCCTAATGGCATTTTCTAGCGCGTTTCATGGAAGAGTCACACAGAAAATGTCGCATAAGGCAATTACCGACGTTCAATAAGAGTTTAGTGCGCTCATACTGCAGCTTGTAAATAGGCATAACGATAAAAGCAAAAATGTGTTATTCTTTCTTAAATAATATTAATTTATTAAAATAACACAAAACATATGTGTGGGTGTTGTTGTTTGTAAGTTCGCGGGCTTATTTAACAGCGCAATAATAAGCACAAGGTTTCTTTGAAACGTTTATCGATGGAAAAAATGGTGTTATCGTGTAAAGAATTTGCGGAATATCAACTTTTTCGCGAGAAATTTTTCGCGCCCCGTGCACACTGCCCTTAAGGTTGCACAATGTCAATGCTCCCGCCCCTGGTGTAACGTCTGTTATTCAGATCTAGCATTTTGCATCTTGCTCTAAATATTGCGGAAATTTGGTTTCGGCTGTTCTTGTTGTTAAAAAAGTTTCTTTCTCCAAAGGAATAGTTCGCTCGCTCTTGCCTGTCGAATATGTTTTACCATAAAACTGTTGTTGACTTTCTCCACAATTTGTGAATGTGTCTCTTCCCACGAATCAGAGTTGCTGACGCAGATTCCAACACCGTGTTCCTCTGCAAGCCTGCTCCAGGCTTCAAAACACTGGGCTCTTTTTGACTGTAAGTCCTTAGCAATGGTTTTTACCAAACGGGTATCTGGCATAGAAATTATATTCCTCATATATGCAAAGTGTATGTTTTATGTTTGGCAGTAGAAAATTTCTGTCTGTTGTGTTTTCCACAAATCGTATAAGTATTTGTTTAGCATAATTCAACCAAAATAGATTGAATGATAGTGTTTTTGAGCCTTAACAAATAACTTGCAACAGAGTCTCGAATTGATAAAAAATTTGGATAAAATAAACCACAAAAATTTCAAGAATGCTTGCCGAAGTCATGCTTCACTGTGTGCTAGAGAGAGAGACAGTCGCATTTTCGCGCTCTCTTCTTGGGGAACCCTGAACTAACCTCGCACTACAGAGTTAAGCGGAGTCGCTAACTTTCTAAGAAGAATATTTATAATAGTTTCAAAAGTTAGGTTCATGACCTTTCAATCTTGAGCATAGTCTGCTGGTGATAAAACTAAATAGGTCACTAAAAAAGCTGTATAGACAACAAGTTTTTTAAGGCTGGTGTTTTGTTGGTAAAAAATTATTCACCAATTCTGAAACACAAGTGAAAATTTAAAGATTTCCAAAGAAAGTTCAGGCTGCGCCTTGTTCGAATGAACACAGAATAATTAGGTTTTAAAATCTACTATAAGATTAGTTCTTGATTAAGCTACTTACTTTTTCAGCTGTTGCCAATGGCTGGTAAAGATGAACGGTTGATTACAATTAATTTTAACTTTTCGTATTCGGGGTCACAAATGAGCCACCATCTAAGCAGATATTCGTATAAGAAGTAAAACTCCTAAGAACAAACACAATATTCTTGGACGCTTGCTAATCCACACCTGGTCCATTTAGTTGTCCCTTAAAAGGCAGTTAACTTTAATTTACTTGTTCAGACCAAAAGACCACACTCCCTTTTACCTTCTTTCCTTACACTAACAAGCTGCATGTCATTACTTTTAATAAACCCAACGTTGGTAAGGATGTGGGGGGATGGTCAGCACATTGTCATATGACCCCACGCACCAACGAAAGGAAGAAAAAAAAAATAACAGAAACAAGTCCACAACTTTGGCCTACTGTTTGGCCATTTGCCTGCTTCTTTCTCGCTGCGAGTTTTTCCTGTGCAAATATTTGGCTTTAATAGAATAAAATGAGGAGGAGCAGGAGAACGAGAGCAATGTCCAAAAATTATTTACGGCCCACGTAACGAAGGACTTGTGCCTCCGGCCTCGGGCCAAAACACTTAAATTAATAAAGTAAATAATAAGAATTATGCTACCAAGTAAGGGGGGCAGGCAGTTGGTGTGAGGGGGGGAAAGTGAATTAAATGTCATTTAGGTGGCTTAAAAATGTTTCAGCCTGGCTGATATTTTCGTTCCATTTTTTTCAGTGTTGATTAATTTATGGCCCAAAACTGGACAGCTTAAAGCTTTTGATTGAATTGAAAAATAATTATGCGGCCGTATCTCTGCCACTTAAAGCCTACTTACGCTTCTCTGCTTACTCTTCTGCTCAGGGAAAGGACAGTTAGGACTTACCTAGAAAAAAAGAGAAAGAAAGGAAGACAAATTAAATTTAGATTAATTTTCCTACAAATAAAATAACAACAACCAAAAGGGACAGAGACAAGGGGAAATGACATTGTTGTCTTGTCAAAATCATTAAAATGAATTGGGCTTTTTTTTATCTTTTGCCCAATTTAAAGGCCTACTTAAAAATCCATTAAAAATTTGCATTTATCTATAAAATAAAGGAGAAACGACACAAATTGAACTGTTTAATGCTCTTTCTATGTGAGTGATGGGACAAATGAGGGGCTGTGAATGGTTTCACTTGGGCGAGAGCCCAAAGCCATTCTACCCCTATGCTTCTCAAGCTTACTCACGAAGGCGACCTCTGGTAACAAAGCAATTCAGCTGCTGGCTAACGTAAGCGGCGGGATAAGTAGGGTTTGATAACCGCCACCGTACAAAAGCTGCCCATTTGGCACACAAGTATTTAAAATATTCCATTCCTAGCTCTTATAAATCGTATAATTGATTGGAATAATTTTACTTTAAGATAAGAAGAAATAGTATTTTACTGTAGTCTTTGAAATTACTTGAAAATTGCCCCCATAATGTGAAAATGTGGAGATATATCAATAATTTAGGCCCAATTTCACATCTTCAACATCAAACATCTTCGTACAATTTCGATATTTGTCAAATTCCAAACACCATTGGAATCCCCAAGTGTTTGTTCGCCAAAACAAGTTATATAAAAACGAAGTTTACAGGTTGTTGAAGCCTGACATGAGAGAATTGAGGTGATTCTCGAAACAGCACTGTACCTACATACTAGAGTTGTAATCGTGAGGTAAATTTCAACGTGTCACGGCAAGTCACTACTTGATTCTTTATTCTGAAATACGGTCAAAATATTTGTAAAGCTATCGATGTGATTAGTATATAATTGAATGTTTTTGTACAAAAAAAAAGGAAAACACAACACACATACACGAGTTAATAGTGGGGAGCGTTAATTTTTTGGGTGTTGTGTAATTTTAAAGACCTTTTCTAGATTTTTATGTATTACGTTATAATTAAATGCTTCGACTGTCGATTTTACATGTCAATCTTGGGTACAAATTTATTTTGCTTGTTGTTCTAAAAGTTGATGTTGCCTTGATCGTTGATGAACCTTGGGTAATGCCTCCAGAGTAATGCTTTCTGGGGTTCTGGCATGTCTGTAGCGGTAACTCACGCACTCAGCTTATACATAATTAAGGTGAGGTTGAGTAGCTTATTCGATCACTCTCTCTCTCGCTCTTAGTAAAATGTCATGTGCTCCATATAAACTTTTCTTTGTCTTTTTGACCCACTTCGCGGACAAATTTTCCAAATTTTCTTTCTTAGTGCGCGCCTGCAAACTATGTTAAATCTTAGATCTCTAAGATAAACAGTTTTCTCTGTGGGTTGATCATATGTCAGTCAGTCGGGCCTACAATTTGGCCAATTTCTGTTCTCCCAGATAACTGTATGTGAGTTTAACGTAATATGTTTTTTGACGAAGCTCTATGTAAAGATGTGACGGCCCTATAAATAACGGGGAGTAAACGAAATAGCTTAGGTGCGACGTGAAAATTTTTTTTTAGAGATTTTCTTACTCAACTTGATTTGCCTGACGTGTTAACTACGTTTTGGACAAAACTTGGCTTTGAAAGCTTTAAGTATAAGGACCAAATATTCTTTTACAATTTTCATAAATATGTTCTTGTTATAAGATTAACAGAGTTTTAAAACGCGAACCGCAAAGTGCTCACAAATAAGCTCGCATGTAAGCAAAGAACGAGTTTAATACTTTTGTTATCACAAAACACTCGAGCACCAGCAGTATTTCGAGACTTTTGAAGAAAGAGAATGACCAGTTGCTTTTGATATCAAAAAAGACACGCTAATCCTATTTCTTGTGTCAGTCGCTAACCAAACATGCACTGCCACAAGCTAAACGACATCTGAATCGCCTTCAAAGTCGTCAGCCGAGCGGTACTAATCTTTAATAGATGACAGGGGCAAAGTCAGATGAAGTTTATGCAAAGAAAGAGAGTCTTTATTCGCACATGTGTTATGTCCACTTGGCGAAGTAATACCTACCCTGCAGTGAAATTGTCGACTAGTACCAAAAAAATAATGTCACTACACCTAGTTGGAATACATGTAGAATTAAACTGGTAGCAAAATTGCTAATTTGAGGTAGTTGTAATTAAATTGTAATTGAACTGGTTGCAAACAAATCGGTAATAAGTGCGTTGACCCCCACAAGTCGATATACTACCATTAAACTGCGCAGCGATATAAACAGACGGCCTGTACCTTATGACAAGGGCCAACTGGTATTTATCTGGTTGAAAATGGTTCTATTGCACCAATGCCTTCGTGGTTGCAAATGGCTGCTGCCGGACGACTTCAATACATGGATTTGGATAGGAAGTGCAACCAGTTGCAGGCTTTAAGCGACCGATACATTTCTGGTTGTAAACTAGACACTTTCCCTGCAGGGTAGTAATAACCGCTGGAAATCGGAGTGTGGGTGGTGGATTGTTGAGTGTGTGCGATAACTCAACTCATAACTCACACTTCAGACGTTGATCTGGGCGCTGAAGAGGCTCTTCAAAATTTAAACCACCCTCAATAGAAAAAAAGCATGTTTTATGTTTGCGAGTCGGAATAGAAAAGTAAAAACTTAAGATAAATTGTCCTCGGTGTGATTGATGTATCGATTACAGATACATTACATTATCAACTGCCATTTGTGTATCAATGACTCGATCTATGACCAGCTTAGCACTAAGATATTAATGTGGGTCCAGGTGACTAGTTCCAGAGTCGGGCACACTGCGAAAAAAAATATAGTTTTTTATGATCCCAGGATATTTTCAGTATCCATTGGATAGTTAACTATCCTTTTTTGGGATCCATTGGATATTGTCGAAGTCGATTTATTTTCGCTTAAAAAGGATATATGAGAAAAAAAACAGTTCATTGATCTTCCAAAAGAGCTGAAAATGTGAAAAATATTTCGAATATCCATTCTACGGAGAGAAGCTTGGCTTGGCCCCGTTGGAGGAGCTGTTATAGCCAAATTTACATTTACATTCTACGGAGATCTAATTTTTTCTTTGAGTTTCACTTTCAAGCGATATTATTTGCAAGCGTTTAATTCGCTGGGTTTGGATGTCGAATGAAATAAGTAGAAACATGAAGTTTCTCTGAAGACGAAGGAATCAAAAGTGATTCTAAATGTTTTGATTGAACAGCTCTGGTAAGCTAACTAAGCCACTGGGTTCATACCCCATTTATGAAGGTTTTAATCCTTTTCTTTTTAATTTTAAATAATTCTTCAAAAATTTGATTTATTATTATTATATTTATTGGATCAATAATTACAGTTACATATAATTCTTGGTTAGGTGCCTAGGCTAGGTCCCTAAAAAAATACTTTATAAAATCAGCTTTTTGTAAGACCCGACCGGCTAGCTATAGGACCAAAATCTATTGATATTTAAGAAATTCTCATTTAATATTTTACACAATTTCGGAGTCGAGCCGATCCAGAGTCTCTGACGTTTTTGGAAGGTTCAAACCTAACCTAAGCCGGAAAAAGTTTATTTTGACTAAAATAAAATTCGGTATAAATGGTGCATAATATTTCTGAATGAGATAAACGAAATGTACCTGTACCTAAGGTATACTAAACAAGGTAGGCTTACTCGCTCTCTCACAACTCCTTACATTTGTGTCAAAGAGAGCGAGAGATTAATATATTTGAAAACAAAGCCTACTAATTTAATAAGTAAAACACAACAAATTCGTCTGCGGAGATGCTTCGCTTACAACAGTTGCTTACTGACTGAAATTTAACAAGTAGTCAAGAGAGCGGGAGAGTGAGTAGGCCTACCTTGTTTAGTATACCTTGCCTGTACCCGTGTTCAAATCTCAACCTAGGTTCATTTACTTTAAATACACGCTCTGTGAATCTAAACTCTTAAAGTTTCGAGGGCTCGAGCCTCCTCACAGTGCATCCCGGCCGATTTCTAGGGTGTTTGCAGCCCGAGTTTTTCACCTGCATTCGGTGAATGCTTTGGTTTAGTGGTTTACAGACATATTTTTTACAGGTTCAACTTATTCGCGGTTTTGATTCGGTTCGTTCTTTGTATTATCATCTCTTACCAAAATTAGGATGATTAATGCCCTTCAAAGTATGCAAACTTTTTGTATTTTATAATTATTTGTTAAAACGTTGGCATTGAATGTCAGTTATGACAGCGATATACATAATCCACATTGTATATTTACACAGTTATGGGTATACAACATAAACTGATCATAATCAACAGATAAACGAATCAAATATTCATTTTCAGAATCATAGCATACTTTTAAGGGCACGTTCCTTTTTCATTTTATGTGTATACGTTTAGTATTTGATTCTGTTTGCAAAATGATAAAGTTTTTAGGATGGAGCTTTCGATTTTTAATAGAAATTCTCAAATATATTAAAAACTCAATATAAATTTTAATAAAATTCTAGAAAATATGACCGCTTCGCCCAAGCTATAGGAGTATTGGGACTATCAGATAGAGGCAAAACAAAGCTATACTGTGTGCCATCTCTCTACAAACTTTGGAGTATGGAAGAAACCCTACCGTTTTAAGGCCTGATTCCAGATGACATAAAAATCAATTTTGTATGTTGAAGTTCACATGAATAGAATCACTTTTGAACTGTTTAGAAATCTGAATGCTGTTGCCAAGCATTCTTATTTGAATGAAGTATTGTGCCGAAATAAAAATCTGGAATCAGGCCTTAACCTTATAAAATTATGTTAATGCACAAGTACAATACATAAATATTCGTCTTGAATCTATTTCATTTGAAGGGGGCGAAAAATTTCAAAAGGTCCTTCGAGCCGGATGTTTTGGAAACACAGTTTTGTTGGGTGGCCAGGGAAAAAACTTCTGGAGTTGGAGTTTTGCAAATCGAGACAAACACTTTCGTCTACTTAGACTTGTTTATGAAATTTAATTCTAAGAGTTAAGCTAAGTTATCATAGGCAAATTATAATTTGACAAATTTTTATGAATTTTTTATAAATATTTGTTTAAATTGGCAAACTACTACGGCATATTTGATCAAATTTTTAGTGAAAGGAACTATCGTATATGTGTTTAGTAATCTGCTGTTACGACTCTACACAAATTATCGTTACCGAGCCGCCCACATCAAATGAATACGCAATGAGATTTCGTTACGCACTGAATATATTTCTTACAAATACTAGCTTATATCTAAGATCAGTCGCAGCAGGGGTTCTTTGCATGAGGTTTTTAGAAATCTATTTTTAAACAGCTAATAGGAGCAGAGCTAAACATTTAGCTCAGCCACTGCTTGGTAATCTTAAGGGTGATTTTTAAGGTTCTATTTATTGCAGCATGTGTTTACAATTTGTGTACATACATTTTTAAGTTTGATTTAGTTTATTCGTGTTTAAGTTTTAAACACTGCAATCATGGTTAATAAGCCAACTTTTCAACAAAATTTCCTAAAAATTATTTCGACTTTAGCCTAACATACGCTTGCGGTGAAAAGCTCTGCTAAAGGGGATCATTTAGGAGGGAGGTGGGCTGCTCTTTTGCGGAAAAGTTCGGGCTTTTCAAGCTTTGGCTTGGTATAGCTAGGACCACTAGAACGTACTAAGCAGAGTAAGACAACGTTCAAAGAAGTGTTCCATAAACTAAGCAAAGAAAAACTCTTCAATCAGAACCATTTTATACGGAAAGTGTATCACAAAAGTCAGTCTTTATCCTTAGCTAACTTGATATAAGAATTGACAAGAAGCTGTCATTAATTTGCATCAAATCAATTTCACTTCGACAGCTGCCGAGCATCTTTTTCTTCCTGCTAGACATGCTGTGGCATAAAAATGCAAATTTGTTTTGGGCTTTAAAAAGGGAGACGAAGACAAAGACGAAAACGAAGAAGGACATTGACACACACACAAGCGGAAGGGGGGAGGGGAGGGGGAATGAGTTTGAGGCTGACATGACATGGGCATATGTGACATGGCAACAAAAATTGCTAAAATATTATTACAAGTAATAGGCACAGCACAACAACATTTTCAAATAAAAGGGTGTTGAAATCGATACCCAGAAGGCAGGCCACCAACACCATGATGATGATGATGATGATGATAGGCATATCAAGAGAAACCTCCGCCAACACCCTGCGGTTAGACGTGCCCAAAATACATTAAAAGTTATATCAGAAAAAAACGGAAAATTCTCAACATTTTCTCTATACAAACAAATTGCCGCGTACGCGACTTGAAAGCCAAAATTGATGGATGCTGCTGCTGCTGCTACTTTTTCGCAGTCTACTTTCAGGCCGTCTCATAAGTTTATGCATGACATCGTGCTGTGAGAGGCAACAAAAGTTTCCTTACTGTTGCCAGACTAATGCGATTTTAAGTGCTTATTGTTGTGGAATTAAAAGTATTTTCGTTGTTGTTATGACCCAACGCCTGGCAGAAATTGAATTTAATTGAGTGTGACGATCTCAGGGACGACTTCCCCTACAACTACGCGCTGCGGGGATAATTGAAAATCTGTCAACACAATTTTATTAGAGCATACAAAATTGCAATTGCATATGGCGAGAGAATGTCATAATTTTGAAGAAAAAGGCACAAGCAGAGCGGCACACACAGCTGCTGTCAAATTTTTTGGCACCACATAAATCTGTGGCTATTTTTATAGAGACTTTACCCTTAAATTTATTGAAATGATTTGGTCAGTTGGGGCACTCAATCACAGTTGAGTGCGAGCGCGGGCTAGACCCTCAAGGCTAATTAAGACAAAAAAAAAGGCCATCACCGGAATTAACCATTCTAAAGGGGACTTAATACCTTCCATCTCAATGGTAGGGAAGTTTATGAAGCACGAGTGAACAAGCCACGCATTCGTTGTTAAGGTATAGCAGTAGTGTAAGACAACAACAAATTCATATGGCTTATCCTCTCTCTTTCGTTACGAGCAAAGGTTTTGTTGTTGCAAACCTGTAACAACAACTTCATATGTGTCTCTCTTCTCTCTCTCTCCTTCCAGAAAGCCAAGTTCGGAGCGCTCCAAATTATGTGTCTGAAAAGAGCCCAGCTTAAGAGCGTTATTGGAGCAAATTTAGAGCTCTCTAAGCACGGGCTCATAAAAAGCACTTATTTTTAAGCATTTTCGGAGTTGAAGTAGGCAAGTAATCGAAAATTTTTCTTTCGTTTTCGTTCGCTTTTCGACAGACAATTCACAAATTCATTCAGTTGTGAAATAAAAGAAGAGGGAGTGGTTTGTAAAATTTTCAAATTTTATTAAATTTTTCTCCAATATGCGTCGAATAAGATCCTTTCAGGAGGCGATTCAGTGCCTAGAAAAGTAACTTTTATGAGTCTTTTTTGTGTCTTTTATGAGGATTTTTTATGCTTCATTGGTAGGGTGAAAGCACTTATATCTGTGTCAGAAAAAAGTCAGATTAGACTCAGAAAACTTGCACATTAAGAGCGAACGTTTTCATAGAAAAAACGCTCATTTCCGACTCTTTTTTTGTGCACATTATGACGGTGAATGCTTATAAAAAAGTGTCAGAAAAGTGTCCGAAAACGCACATATTGCTTGCTGGGCTATGTCTCTGACAAACGCGAAAGCAACAACAATGTTGCTTATGCGTAGTGAGCGTAGGTTAGCGATTGGTCTCGATCACCTCGCTCGCAGTGGCCGAACGCTTTTTGCTATTCACGTCGACACACATACAAACCAAAATAGGGTTTCTCTTTCTGTTTTTTGTGGTTGTTGTTGCTCCATGCAGACACACAAACTAGAAGTGAGAAAGTCTGTCAAGCCTGACTATAACTGACTCCACCTGTTCACACTTGCAGTGCTTTGACGCCAGTCTCTACCTGCAAATGAATGAGCGCAAGCCCAACTGGAACTGTCCGGTGTACGATAAAGCGGCCATCTACGACAATCTGGTTATCAATGGCTACTTCCAAGAGGTATTAGGATCAACGCTACTCAAAAGCGACGACACTGAGATTCAATTGCATCAGGATGGTTCCTGGAGCACAAATTCTAGACACACCATCGAAACCCGTTCAAAAGGTTCAGGTCATCTCGGATGATATTAAGGGAGAGATCTATCACCAGCGCCAGACGACCAGCCCACGTCCACGTCAAACAGCGAGACTGTCGATTTAACGTTGAGCGACTCTGACGATGACATGCCGCTGGCCCAGCGACGTCCACCTGCTAAACAAGCCGCTGCCAGTTCTACATCGAATGGTGGTGGCGATGGTGGTGGCCAACGTGCCATAACGCCAGCACAGCAGACGCAGCAAACTGGGCGCAGATAAAACCTATCCTCTTACTCCCTCTCCAATCAACCAAAATACCAATCCAGTTATTGCGGTGCCTGCCATGCCACCACCTACCAACCAACCTATTGTGAAGTTTTATCTCACGCTTACCAGTTGGTCACACCAAGCTTGGCAATGTCTGCCCGCACCTGGTCATCCCATCTTAGTCGAGGTCTCCCCTGCTTGCCTCTTCCTCCATAGTCAGCCGCCTTCGAATAATAAGCTTTCCTTACTGGAGCTTCTTCGTCCATCCTGGTGACATGTCCTAACCAGCGCAGCCGTCGCTTGACCAGACAGGTGTCCCCATAGAGCTCATACAGTTCGTCATTATTTCGAATGCGGAAATCATCGCCAACTTTTAAAGGTCCATAAATCCTCCGAAGAATCTTTCGTTCAAACACGCCAATCGCCGCTTCATCCGCTGCTGTCAATTGTCCATGCTTCTGCGCCGTATTGCAGGACTGGGATGATAAGCGACTTGTATAGGGCTAATTTTGTTCTTCGCTCGCCTGAGGTCTCTGCTCTTGAGCTCTCTACTTAGCCCGTAGTAGCATCGGTTTGCAAGAGTGATCCTTCGTCGGATTTCCAGACTGATGTTGTTTTCGCTGGTTATCGTCGTTCCGAGGTAAACAAAATCCTCTAAAACTTTAAAGTTGTATTCTCCCATTGTAACAGATTGTCCAAGACGCAAGGACTATTTGTCCGCGGATTCTAGGTATTTCGTCTTGTCCTCATTTACCGCTAAACCCATTATTTCAGACTGCCTCTCAATCTCTGAAAACGCCCTGCTTACCGCCCGTTCGTTTTTGCCAATAATGTCAATATCATCGGCATTTGCGAGTAGCATTAGATCTTTATAAATAAAGGCGCCCGTTCTGTTGGCATGTGGGCACCGGCGGAGTATATATTCCATCAGTAGATTAAAGAAGTCACACGATAAGGTATCGCCCTGCCTAAAACCTCTCTTGGTATCAAATGGTTCGGAAAGGTTCTTTCCTATTTTGACGGAGCTTTGTGTACTTCTCAACGTCATCATGCAAAGACGAACGTACTTTGCTGGTATACCAAGGGTAGACAAGGCTTCCAAAAACTTTGACCTTATCGGCGTGTCGAGGGCTGATTTATAAACAACAAAAAGATGATGTGTGTTGATGCCTCTCTCGTAGGTCTTCTCCAGGATTTGTCGTGGTGTGAATATCTGGTCTGTGGTGGATTTACCAGGCCTAAAGCCACACTGATAAGGTCCAATCAGTGTATTAATAAGATATGCGCCTTTCCTGCTCGTTCTTTTTTTTTCTAAAGAGGCGCTTCTCCTCTTTCCTTTTCTCCCGGTATCGCTCCTTAACAGCTCGCGTTGCTCCCGACTGCAGAGTTCTCCTGTAGGCTGTGTCTTTCTCTGCAGTAGCAAGTCGGCACTCCTTATCGTACCAAGTCCGACTTCGAGGGGACTACGCCACATGTATATCATTAAATTTTACAAAACATACTCTGTACCTGGAGTAGGAGCTGTATGCAGCGCTGCTCTCTCTCTCTCTCTCTCTCTGGTGGTGGGAGAAAGGAGGTTATGGTATTTTTTGCTCATAACTTGAAAACCGCTTTGATCAGAATAGAACACTCGGGTTTCTCTTTCTGTTTCTTGGGGTTGTTGTTGCGGCCATAAGCTCATTCTGCAAAAGCATGACTGAAGGAGTTTTACAAGTTCTATCGTGTCCAAACAAACTCTTCTGAGTGATCAGTTTAGAATCGTTTTTATTTGCCTTAAAAAGGCTATTTAAAATCGGCGAGAAGTGGGCTGCACAACGCCCTGGGACATTAAGAAAATGAAATCGTTAAATGCCCCATATAACTTATAATCAGTCCTATTCCCATTTCCGAATTCGATTGATCGGAATCAGTAAGAGTTGTGAGTTCTAAGAAAAGATCAAGGAATTCGTTTGAATCTTTTTTGCCAATAACAAAGCCGAATAACAAAGTCGGTTTTTTGGAAACGAAACCATTCAACAATTCCGATTCCTTATAATTTGATCGAAATCGAAAACGGAAACAGGCCTGAATATGATTTCCCGTATCATCGAGGCTGAAGTGTAGCAGCAATCTACACACTGCATACATTTTGTTTTTGCTTGTGCGCCAAGCGAGTCTCTGTCGCATACACTAAACTTGTTGCGCCGTCTGCTTGTGTGTCCAGCTGACGCCGGTACTCACTTCGAAGCGAGACAATTGCTTTCGTGCCTCAAAGTTACGCCAAATGCCGAAAAATATCTTTCTTACGGATTTTGTACCTAATATGGACTTTGTAAATAGTAAACCGTGTAAGTAGAGTGTAAATAAAGGCCCAAAAACCGGGGAAAATCAAACATTTTCAATTATAAGAAGTAAGAGAAATCTATGAATTGGGAAAAGACGGGAAAAGGGAGCTCTTTTTCAACTTTGTAATCAGACAGCTGTGGTGGCTCCGATTTGTGTGCAAAGAAACAGATCTACAAGTGTTTCAAGTCTGCCTTAAAATAAGCTGATACCTCTGATAGCTAAACAAGAACCACACAATTTAGATAGATTTAAAAATAATTTTTTGTTTTTCCATTATTTTCCTTCAAATTTTTTTCTGTAAATAATTTCCATTAGTTTCCCATTTATATTATAAATTTCGCTGTTCTGTGTTTGAAAAACCGCATAATTTAATTTTACAAACAACACGACCGCAAAATGTCCCCCACTTTACAGCGACAAAGGCAAACAACAAACAAAACACAAATAAAATGAAAATTAAAGCTTTAAAAAATGCGCTTGCAAAACCGCATACGAAAACATGTCACAAAAGCTACAGCAACAAATATAAATAACAATAACAAGAACCACAAAATTTTTAAAAGCTATAGCAAAAATCTGATGGCATATTTTTTCCGTTGTGAAAAGAATATGCCCTGCATTTACTTTTTTTTTGTTGTTCAACAAATTGATATTCTAAACGCGTTAAAATTTATATGTTTCATGTCGCCATATGAGAAGAGAAAAAAATAAAAATAAATGTTGCATACTTTGGCAGACATGTTTTTTTTTCTCTGCTGCGATTCAAGTGGGTTTTTATGTTTTGCCACGCCTCTTATACTGATTGCAATTGGATGGCCGGATATTACCTATGTAAGTACATATTTGAGTAGGCAAAGGATTCATTTCGAAATCCAAAATGTGATATGGGATGCGAGTAAGGGTGTGTGTGTGTGTGCAGAAGAGATGAAACACATTAGCCAAAAAGGAAAGGAATTTTGAAATAAAGTTACACCTGCGATTTTGAGCAATCAAAGTTAATGTGACAAATTTAAAAATTATAGTCTTTGGAATTGTTTGAAAATTGTCGCTAAGAGGTAAATGCATATGGGCATTTCCAAAAAAAGGTCCACCACCCCGGCAAAAAATTAAAGTGGTTAAAAAAACTATATTTGATCGAATTTTCATAGGGAAACAATCAAATTAAACTAATGTACGCTAATCTTACATTTACTAATAACCCAATTGGATATATTCGGTTTCACAGCCGTGCTAGTGCGATTTTTCTCATTTTGACATTAAATTTTCTTAATTTTTTGGAAAAAAGTGACTATAGATTACATATACTTTCGCTATCTAAAATCTTTCTGATGGTACAAAGGGCTATACAAGAATGCATAAGAAACCATGAGAAACTATGCCAATGCAATTAACTGCAATATTTTGCCTCGCATTAAAGCAAAAACCACATAAATATGATGATGGAAGAAATGTCACGTTCGACATGTCACGTATCGACAGAGATAAAAATTTTTTACAAAAATTTACTCAAAATTTTTAAATCAAATAATATACATTTCAAAGAACTATTCATTCATAAGATATTAAGATTATTTGGGCTTAGTTATTGTGCTAGGTTTCGCTAAGCTTTGTCTTTATATAGCTGCTCTCGAAAACCACTTCTGTTTTTGTCACGTTCGAATAGCTTCCAATTTTGTCATTATTTTGGAAACCGAATTTTACTTGATATACACTTTAACACTAATTAAAGTGCTTGCTAAGAGCTGTATTATACAGTAAAAAACGAATTAAAAATTCGATTTAATTTGACTTTTTTTCGTTTTCAATTTGTACGACGGTCACGGTTCGACAGAATGGAATTGCCCATATATCGATGTTTTAGTTTTAAGATATTTTTGAAAAATTGAATGATGTTCACACCAAAGACACTGTATAAGACTGACGGGTAGAAAAACGTGTAGAACAAACCCTTTGGAGACAAAACGACACCGCTTGCTCAAAAAGCATCATCATCTACAAAAAAGGCGATATAAAGTCCGCATCAAACTACAGAGAAATATTCTGCATGAATTGTTGGGCGAAGATTCTGATGGGTGTTCTCAACGATAAGCTGACGATATGGGCTGACGAATACAACGCATTAAATGAGTTTCAGGCAGGATTTAGACAACAATATTCTAACATGGATGATATTTTCAACCTAACGTCCACAGTACATCTGAAATGGAATGAAGGAAAAAAAGTTTATGCGTTCTTTGTTTTCCCATGAAAATTTTGTGGCACAAGCTACACATGCTCAGAGTCAAAAACAAAATTCTGAATTTGAACACAAGCGGGCGGTCTGGACTGGAGAAGAATTGTCAGAGTCATTTGAGGCGAAATCTGGCGTAAGGCAAGGGGGTCTTATGTCAAAACTCCTCTTTACTCTATTTTGATATCCACGAATACCTGGGTGGAGGCCTGCACATTGGAGACATAAATATTAGTGTTCTGTTATACCCAGATATTATTGTCATTTTAGCCGACGATCCAGGAGTACTGTAACGCATGATTTATCGCTGGGAAGAATATTGCAACCGTTGGAATATAGAGGTTAATATCACAAAATGTGAAATAATGATCTTCAGGCGAGGAGGTCGTCTTGCAGCAGTTAAAAAATGAAGGTTTGATGACTCGTCTGTGAAACTAGTCTCAGAATACTGCTATCTGGAAATGATACTCACGCCAAAGCTATCATTTCAAAAATACCTGCAGAAGCGTGCAGACCTAGCCATACTATTCCGTATGTAGGTATATACAAACTTATGCTGCCCAGATTTCGGGTTATAGATGCTTTGAAGAGGTCGCTAATTTCCAGCTCTTCTTTTGGAAAAAAATTGTAAACCTACCACTTAAAATACCAGACTATCCACTCGCTTTGGAAAGCAATGTGGAGTCTGTCCACCTTTTCTCTTTTAAAGCCGAACAGCTTCCAAATCTACTTGCTAGAAAAATCCTACAAAGGAATTAAAAGCATTATGTGTCTCAAATTGCTCAGATTGGCACGACATGGAAATCTCAAGGTCTCAATGGAACGGATTATGCGTACAAATGCTGGCTTCTCTAAAAAGCACACAAACAATGTTCTTCCATTTTATGGTCAGCTTAATCGACCCACTGAAGCGGCTATTCGGGCTATTGTGACTAAATTTCGCACCAAATTTACATTGTTGGGCATTAAACCACCAACACGCTTATGTAGAGTGCGAACTGTATCGGCCAGTGTTAATAATGACCATCAATTATCGATTCGTCGCCGTTCGCAGCAATTGGGCCTCTGTTACTCAAAACTAATTCGGAAGGATTAAGATGTGAAGCCTTTCATAATACAGTTGGTGCAAGAATTGAAGCCGAACGACCTACCGCAACGTAGAATTTTTGGTGAATGGGTTCTTGGAAATTTGGCCGATGATCCACTTTTTTACCGAAAAATTGTGTTC
This sequence comes from Lordiphosa stackelbergi, assembly GCA_018904235.1. NCBI lineage: Eukaryota > Metazoa > Arthropoda > Insecta > Diptera > Drosophilidae > Lordiphosa > Lordiphosa stackelbergi. The sequence continues at coordinate 19,707 of JAEIFU010000343.1, forward strand.
AGGGACGAAGCTCATTTTTGGCTCAATGGGTACGTAAATCAGCAGAATTGTCGATTTTGGAGTGAATATCAGAAAGAGCTACCAATGCATCCAGAAAAAGTCACAGTTTGGTGCGGTTTATGGGCTGGTGGCATCATTGGACCGTAGTTCTGGTGAGCGCTACCGTGAGATGATATCCAACTTTTTGTGCCCAAAATGCCAGAACTTGACTGGCATGACATGTGGTTTCAATAAGACGGTGTCACATGCCACACAGCACGCGTAACAATGGACTTATTGAGAGGCAAGTTCGGTGAAAACATAGCTCTTAAAAAATCACCCTTTATAAATAAGAAAAAAACCTTCCGTTTACCAAAAAATTAACTTTTAGGCAACGGAAGACTTTTTCAGTAAAAAGCGACTTTCTTAATTGTTTTAGTTTGGGCATTTTCAATGTGTTTTTTTTTAAATCCTTTTTAACTAATTAAAATGACAAACAAGCTGAGAATTCTGTCACTAACGTCTTTATCTTTTGTTTCACTTTGATGGCTTGCATTACCTCCCCTCCCCCCCTCCCCCTCAACACTCCCCGCAGACCATGCATTTTTTTTTAACATTTTATGGTCCTTAGCGCACAGTTTACAACAAAGCAATTTCCGTAGACGACTACGGGGACTTTTCCAGGCTCTCAAAAGGCGTTACTGTGCGAGAGCAAAAAAAAAGCAGAAAAAAAGGAAAAAACTTTTTGCCTGGCACTTAAAAAATTTACAAAGTGCTTTGTGGAGAGTGTAGAGACCCCCCGAACCAGGGCCTGGCAATGAAGTGCAAATTGCAGCAGCAGTTTCCGTTTCGCAACTTTTGCTTATTTGTCACACGACAAAATTATTATTATTGTGCCAGGGCGGTGGCAGTTGTTGTAGTTTCGATTGATTCAGACTTTATTTGCATGCGTTTTTATCTCTCGCTGGACACGCTTTAATAATTTGTATAAAAAACAGAAAATGTCACATAAATATTATTAATGCGTTGCTTATCTTTAGAAACGCACACACCACACACACACAATGTTAAATCTCTTTGTTTGGCTTGGCAGGCATCATCATCATCATTTTGTTAAAGGAAATTTGCTGGCAAAAAGGTTAAGTTGTAATATTTCGTCACCTTTTTTGCCAGAGAAAAAAGCTGTGCATAATTTAGCATACAAGCGGCAGAGACAGAGGAGACCCCGTAATGTATGCTATGCGCCATTACCATATCACACACACACGCACACACACACACACACAGCATGTGAGGAGTACAAAAAATAACGCCGGAAGTCACTTTAACGATGCGCGAGTAAGTAATAACAACGAAAAAACGAGCGAAACAGGAAGAGAAAGAAAAGGGAAGCAACCAAATGCTGCACATTTATCCTCCTCGTCTCTCTTTCAGTGTGTGTGGATGGAAGCTAGACCAACCCATAGTCAACAGGAGACACCCACAGGCAAGCAGCAAACGTACGAAACAAACAAAAAATGGAAGCCAAAAGCAGCACCCAGAACCAGGTAACCGAAAAACATAAAAAAAAAAAACAACAGCAAATGTCTGAGATTGCCGTTTGGGTAGCATTTTTTCTATACGAATCTTAAACTCATTTGATACCCCATAAATCTCGGCTTTAAAAAAGTTTAATTTTCAATAAAGGCAACACTAAATGAAAAGCTTAACACATATAATATTTGATTTATTTTATGCCATATATGTGAGGTCGGCAATGGGAGCAGAAAAGTTGCCATTATTAGCTGAGAAAAGAAAGATGAGGGCTGCAGATAAGTGTTGCCACTGGCCGCTCAGTAAATATTCAATAAAAAATATATATTATAGGTCGGCAATGGGAGCCGAAAAGTTGCCACTGGCAGCTGAGAAAACATAAAACTAATAATATATTTGAACAGGGGTCGGCAATTACAGAGAAGTTGCCACTGAAAGCTTAGAAAATAAAGAGGTATAGAGAAAATATCGAACAGAAAAGTTACAACAATTAACAACATATAAAATACTTTATCAGCTGTCGGCAATGTGAGCAGAAATGTATCCACTGACAGCCGAGAGAGTATTCGACAAATAAAATATTTTATCAGGGGTCGGCAATGGCAGCACACACACACACACACACCCACACATAAAATCTGTAAGTAAAAAGCGCAACACAATGGAAACGCACTCAGCAGAATCATGCCCGAAACATGGGCGAAAATATTTTTTTATTTTTTTTATTATCGAAATATCGATATTTTTGCGCAAAATGACGAATATCATTATCGTATATTTTTTCGAGGCGATATATCAGAAATCGAAAAAGTGTTGCGAATAACTGTTTCTTGTGCTCTAGACATGTAAGGCAAAATGTTTAAAAAATATTTTATTAAAGTTGATGCACAGAAATCACAGTGTAAATAAAGAAATAAAGTTTTAAGGACCAGTGGAAATTCATCAAATATAAAAGCGCGCTTTTGTGGATTTGTTTACTATAGTATGTATCAGCAGTGTTGCTCGAACGCACCGAGCATGCCAATTGTAAAGCAAAAGAAGTTTTTATGAAATGTGCTACTGCTCGTCTCCACTCTGCTTGACCCACGGTTTAAGAAAACTTATTTTGAATCTGCGTTGATTGTGAGTAATGCTTTCGATGAAATAATCGACGAAATCAAAAACATCAAACATCAGAACGGAAGTAAATTACAAAATCGATTATTGGCTTGGCATTAGGCTGCTAGCCGTGGATACAACCGCTATGTAGATAACGAGATTGTCTCTCTAGTACATCTTTGCAATAACATGTAGCTTAAGTTACTTCAATTTATGCATACATTTTAATCTATTATGGGCTCGCGTCCTATGTCTTTAAGGAATCATAATTTAATGCATCCAGTCAATCGCTCTCTGAAGAAGTAATTTTTGAAGGATTACTCTTCGTTATAAAAAGTAGTTTCTGACACCAGAAGCCGAAAGACCGATGAGCACATAATTCAAAGGTTTTCCTTAAATCTCTGTATTACGATTATTGGTAAAATCAGGAAGTTTTTACGTTTCGTAGATGTAAATGAATAAGATTTTTTATGGTTTGTACTTCTTGTTCAAAATAAAAAACGAGAGCGTAAGTTAAAGTCGGCTCTTACCGGCTCGATGTACCCGTTACTTATAAAAAACATGTTTAACAGTGTTCCTGCGTTCCTTAGTGTGACCATCCAAAAAGTATGCAACATTTTTTAGGGTGGGAGGGGTGGTAGCGGGGGCTGTGGTTCATTTTTTGCTCATAACTTGAGAACCGTTCATCCGATCTTTATCATTTCTTCGGCAAATCGATTCATTTTGCTAATTACTAACTATCTCTAAAAGGTGCATTAGGTGCGTTATAACTATAGGAGATATAACGTTTTTTCCAAATTACGGGGGCGGGAGGGGGCGTGGCCAAAATTTGAAACAAACTTGATCTGCGTGCAGATAACAGAAACATTTGTTTTATACATGTCAAACATCTATCTCTTACCATCTCTGAGATCTAAGTGTTCATACAGACAGACGGACGGACGGACGGACAAGGCTAAATCGACTCGGCTGTTGACTGTTACTCTACGAGTAACGGGTATAAAAATGCATCATCAAACATATAACACAATTAAAAAATTTCAGTTAATCATTAAATTAACCCACATTTAAAATAAGGTAACCCACATTTAAAATAAGGGAAATTTTTTGGCGAGATATTCAGCCCTGTTTTTATAGATGGAACATCAATTGGAACATCTGGTACTCCAACTAGATTTTCTAATTAGAAAATTAAATCTCTAGAAGTTCTGTGGCACCAACGAATTTTTCTAGAGATTTCTGTGGCACCCCCGATTATAAGTATGAGTATTAGCTGCTAGGCCATTGACTGGACAATTAGATAAAGATTCGATTTTGTTTAACAAACTGCATTTTTGTAAAAAGCTTACTATCCCTGCAAACATTTTGTCGGTTTCCTTATCTCCCTCATCAAAAAATGAGTTTGGCGATAGTTTGAGATGATAGTTTGGCGATTTACAAAAACAAAACACACAAGGTTTCGCATTTTTAACATAAAAGGGATAAATTGGCGATATGTGGCATCAATTTCTATTGCCCTATATATATGGACAGAGTGATAAATAAGAACTTGAGAATTACAAGCATGCATTTAGGGGTGAATGCTTTCAAATAGATTCAATACAAGTAACCCTCTAGTTGCCTCGTCTTAGACGCACAGCGTGGCGCAGTCGACTAAATCGTCAGTCCCATCGTGATTTTCAGTCCAAGGGAACCGAGTTCGAATCGCCTCAGAGTAAGTAATAGTTTTTCATGTAATTAAGTATAAGTTTGTTTAATTCGTTGTTCATATCGGAACAGGCAAGCAGAGAGCGCAGCGCGCAAATTTTTTTTTGAATCGCTTTCTTATCCCTGAGAAGAGACTTTTTCGTATCTCCCAGAAGAAACGCTTTCTCTCCTTCAAGAAGTGTCGCAGAGTGATACATTTCTGCCCGAAGGGAGATGAGAATGCGATAATAATGCGATATCGCCAGAGTGAAGCGACACCTACTGGAAGAATCGCATTCTTATCTTCTGCGATAAAAATTGTTTGCTGGGATTCTATTGATGTTTTGTGTATTAAAGTTTGTTATTAGGTTGGATGGTGTGATTTGGTCAAAAGTTTAGTTCTATGATAATGAAAAGCACTGCATTCATCCAGGATATGCTTTACTGATAGGTTTCCTCCGCAGCCCGGACAGTTTGGTTTGTTTTCTCCTTTGAGGATGTGATTGAGGGTGAGATCAGTGTGTCCAGTTCTGAGTCTGGTTAAGGTACTGCACTCTATCCGTTAACTTGAGGCAGAGTATCTGATATGATTTTTACTTGGGTTGGGAGACCTTGTACCCATGGTTATAGGCCTGCCAATCTTCCATTTCAATGGTTTTTAAAATGTTTACAATGTTACGCGACATGTCTTGTTGAATTATAGGGTTATCCCTGTAATACATGCTGATCGAACAGCTAATTATATGTCCTGGGACCCAGAATAACTTTATTTTGCTTTAGTTTTGGATGCAGTAGTGTCGCATTTCGCAAAATAGTTGGTTGTTATTATAAAAGTTCTCTATGCCTTGTAAGCAGATGATATGTTTTCCCTTGTATTCGAGAGCGTGTTTTATAGCTTTAAGAATAGCTACCGCTTCTGCTAAAAAGACTGAGCAGTGATGAGGGAGCTGCCCCCAAGATACAACTGATCCGTGTTGGTCCACCACTGCAAAACTGATAGTGGTGTCGGTGTATAGCCATCTCCAATTGGTGTATTTCGCCGTCTCTTCTGCTAGCATCTGTTTAAAAATTGATTTCGGGGTCCGGGATTTAAGGAACGTAAGCTCCACGGCGGCGAAGGGCTGACTTTATTCCAACGATATGGTTTTTCTATATTATATTGTTTGCTGAATAGTATACATCTTCGAATTGTGGACAAGACTTAATAATTTTTCCGATGTTTGTGCGACTCTTGTCTTAATATCTGGTAGTCCCGCTTCCGCAAGACAGCATTTTTTGGGAGTCGTTGGGAATGCACCGATACTGCGTCGCACCGCTGCATGAAATGGAGGGAGGATAACTTTGATGTTGGACGGGGCACAACAGCCATAAATGGGGAGTCCGTAGTCAATTTTAGACAGAATTAAAGCTCTTGTGGCATGGATAAGAGAGGTGGGATGTATGAAGGACCGTTTTAATGTTAAGAATTTGTAAAATTTTGATTTTAGTTTTTTGATTTTTGTCTTATTGGACCGAATACTAATTGGGACGCTCCAAGACAGCTAGTCTTGATGTTAATTATAACAACAAACCAATGATTAAATTAGAAGAAATCTGTGTCAGAATCCGAAAGCCAGCGAATACCAGCTAGGATATAAATTTAGTCCATACAACACACACACATTGGTAGATTTCCCTTTCCACCTCTTTTTTTTTTTAGATGTACTGTAAACAAGGCTTGGGCAATCCCCAAGCTTGACCAGAACCACGGAGGTCTTATTGTTTGGTCAGCAGTGAAGAGGGAAATAGACAATAACGAAACGAAACACAAAAAAAAAAAACAAAAATTACAATTTGCAATTGGATCGCTGGACTGTTTGTCATATCGTTGTGATAGAAGGGCCACCACACCGCACAGACATAGAGAGGGGAGAGCAGGTGAGGCGGGTATAGAGAACTTGCTGACTGTTGGCATTTATACAGCTCAAGTGAAATTATGAACCGTTGAAGTAGACAACTATGAGGAGAAGGATGATGATGACGATGATGATGACGACGACAAGAGAACTGCAACTGGCAGAAACAGCGAACGGGGCCAACAACGATTGCAATTGCCAGAAGGTAAACGTGCAAGAAATGAGAAAATATGACAGACAGGCAGACATGCAGAACACACAGTAACAAATGCTGCCAGGCAGAGGCAGGCAGGCAGGCAGGCAGAAGATGAAGAGAAATATGTGCAAGCTTATAAAATGAGTGAAACACATGCGAAACGCATTGAAGGAGCAGCTAGTGGCGCCTCTTTGTCTCTGGCAACGTGTGAGAAAGGCCTTGAGAAATGGAGCGAGAAGAGTTTTGCTTTAGTTATGATGGAACGGAAATTGCCCTTTTTTTTGGGTAGCGGAAATGAAATCAAAATGTAAAATGTTGCCTTTATTTTGAAATGAAAATTATAGAAATATATTGAAACTTAAAGCCCAAAGGATTCAGACTCAAAACAACGATCTTACAATTCTCAAGTCTCTTTTCTTAAAGTAGTTTTCCCATTTTAACCTATGTTAATGTTTAAAACTTTCCATCAAAATGGGATTTAGTTTTGTTAATCTATTTCATCTCTGTGCAAAAACCATAGCATACATTTCAGGGTCTCCCCCTTAAAAGCTTTGTATTCAAGTAAATTAATGTCAACAATAGTTTATTTTTTTTTTTATTTTCCAAACCCTTTTCTTTCCACATGCAAATGAGCCCAGACAAGCGACAAAAGTGTAAAGTGAGCAAAAGGCGTAAATTAAAGACGAAAATGATGATAATAGAACCAAAAACCGCTTGTCCGTCCAACCTTTCTTCCCGTTGCTGACAAAACAGCGGCAGAGTCACGTTAAACGGAAATGGCAATGTCTAGACTCTAGACCGACCAGCCCAGCTCAGCCCGCCGCCCCCGCTCCCGCCCATCCATCCAAAATAACCGCAAACATTTGCCTTGGCACAAAGGTTTCGTTTTCCTTGTCCATTTTTTTCGTTTGTTAACTTTTTGTTATGCCACAAAAACAAAAAAAAAACAAGAAGAAACCACAAACAAATTTTTTTTTGGAAAACCCGAGCCCAGGTCCAAGCCCAAGCCCAAGCTAAAGCTAAAGCTCTATCGCCATGTCAGAAAAAAAAGGACGATTCATTTGCAGGCACTAGACGTGCTTGGCTTTACTTGACTATGCGCGTTTCCGTGGGCTGCATTTCATGTGGCTTAGTTTGGGGTTTGCGTGCCTTTTTTTTTTTTGAAGGGGTGGAAAAAGAGAGCAAAGAAAGCTGATAGAAGCAGCTTCTTAAGATTGGCTTAATTTGGTAGGAATTTATATGGCAGCTTTATGCATATTTTAAGGCCCGTCACTTGTAAAGTAAAAAGGGTATACTAAAGTCGTGCAAATGTATGTAACAGGCAGAAGGAAGCATTTCAGACCCTATAAAGTATATATATTCAGCCGAGTCGATATAGCCCTGCCCGCCTGTCTGTATGAACACCTAGATCTCAGAGACTAGAAGAGCTAGAGCAATCAGATTTGAAATGTATACTTCTATTGTCTGCACGAAGATCAAGTTTGTTTCAAATTTTGCAAAGGGAGCCGAACTACAAGAATTGTAAACCTTAACCTAAGAACAGATTGGTGTTAGGAAAGAGTTTTTGGCATGACTTGCCCCTGAAACAGCAACCGAACTGAAAGTGTTTTTGGGCTCCGCTCTTTTTGGAAACAGGAATCGAACTTAAATTATATAAATTACTAGCAAAAAGCCCGTCGCGCTTCGCTGCACCTTTAACAGTATAGAACCAATTTCCGAATCAAATTGAAGTCAATCGTGAGCGTCAAATATTTACCAAATTTGAAAATATTCCTTAAATTTGTTTCCTCTGTAGAGCCCCGAAATCGAATCATACATACATAGGCTTGAAATCAACGTTTTACTACTTTGCTTTTTCATCGTAACGACTTTGCTGCTGCGTTCTTTACTCCCCATCCACTTCTTGCACAACTTCCACCCGTTTCGTACCACATCCCTCCCACTTCCCGCCCACATCCCATTCACTTCCCACCCACTCTACACCCAATTATCACCCACCCACTTCTCCCCAGTTCCCACCCACATCCCGCCCAATTCTCTTCCACATACCTCCCACACCCCTTCCACATCCCACCCACTTGCCGCTTAAATCCCACCCCTATCCCACCCACTCAATACCCAATTACCACCCACCCACTTCCCCCCAGATACCACTCACTTCCCACCCACATCCCGCCCACATCCCTTCCCTTTAAGCATAAGATAAAACTACTGTGAAAATCTAATCTTTCTATCTTTTATGGTTTAGGCTGTGAGACGGTCACCAGTCAATCAGTCAGTCAGGTTGAACTCTTTTATAAATAAAGATATATTTGTCTTGCTCTATTCAGAACACGCCTGAGTTCTCAGATGATAAGGCTCATAAATACTGTAGTTTACTGTGAGTTGGGTGTCAAAAAATACAAATAAGAAATCATTTTGCCTATTTTTCACTTTATATCAGAGGTCGCAAAAATTGGTCCCCCGTTTGCCTGTGTCAGAAAACAACTGCTCTTGCGCGTTCACATTGAATAGAGGTCGCTAAGCAACCTTTAACTTCGCTCTCTGCCTCTCTTTGTTTGTGAGAGGAGCGAAACACATATTTTTATCTTTTTTCTGTCAGGTCTATCTCGGGCCCTTTTGGCAAAATTCACGCATTCAAAAGGTCTTTTTCGTATGTATGCATTGGTGTGTACGCTGACTGCTTAGGCTCGGCTAACAATATGAATGTGTGCGAAAAACTATATGCCTTCTCTCGTTCTTTCTCACTCTGACTCGCTCTCTGCTTATGCTTAATTCTGGCGCTCTGTTGAGTCTGCAACCGATTGAACAACCTTTTTAAAGTTCGGTCTTTGTGAAGACCGCATTTGATGAGGGATTGACTGCCTTGGGCCTGCTATGGGGTTGCTCTCAGACCGATCAGTGCTGTGTGTTCAACCGCGGCCACCGAGCAGTGAGCGAAATTGCAGCTTCAATTCGGTTAAGGGAAGCCCGAGCGCGTTTTGTTTTTGTTTTTTTCGGTCATTGACGTGAGCAGAGCAAACCGAACATTTGGTTGAGAGTTATTTACGAGCTATGTGGAGCAGGTTCCGAAGATCGGTGAACCTAGGTTGAAACAAACTAAGTGCAGATTCTCTTCTTCCAGATAGCTGCTATTTGTCAGATAAGCTCTCAATTTACTCTGCTATTACTCTAAACGAGATACATAAGATGAGAAATCGGACCTTCATATTTGAAAACTTAGAGACTTGATAATATAATATTCGAGCTAAGATCATCGGACGGCTCCAGGTAAAAAAATCATGGAGCAATGAGTATTAGAGATGAAATGTACACTGTCTCTCAATTTTGAGTCCGCATTGAGATTCGTATTGTTCGGATAGAAAATCACTGTGGTTAAAGCGAGATGGGCATATTCTGAAATGCACTTAGGGAGTGTAAGTGAAAGCGAACAGCTGGTGTCGACTCCGCAACTGTTCAGTCTATATCAGTTCCCGTTATATCTGTTCCAGATTTCAAATCCGATTGATCGGAATTGGTAAGTGTTGTGATTTCTAAGAAACTATTAAAAAATTCGACCGAATATTTTTGCCATCAAGAGGATCGAATGATGGTAAGTGGGATTTTGAAGTAAAAAGCTGAATAACACTGTCGGTTTTGGGAAGCGAGAACATTTGACGATTCCCATTCTGCATGATTTGATCGAAATCGAAAACCGGAACAGGGGTGGATATTTATGTTTGTTCGTAACTTTTGAAACAAGACTCACTCCACCAAGAAGGATGGTCGACTGTACAACTGTTTCAAGAACCTCCCGGTTTTATTATAAGCAGACTTTGCCTATCTTCTGCAATTCAGCAGAGCCCATTGCAATGACTGTTTGGAAACGACCACAACAGACAACGCCTAATTGACAAAGTAGACTTTGTGTACGTGTGTGCACCCATTTCGGCCCTTCTGTATTAGTGGGGGAAATTCTAAGGCCCCAGTTAATACACTTGGAATACGTTAATCTTTAGTGTGTCTTCCAGCTTTCTTTAATTATTACTGATTCTATCGCTGATACTTGTGATGCAGGAACAGCTTATACAACAAATGCGACATTTTTAAGTTCTTTTCAATGATAGCTTTTCCAAAACTTTAAAGCGAATAGATTGCTTTTCATCTTTATCAGAAGATAAATGTGGTAACGAATAATTAATTCTTTTATTTACCATTCCTTAAGATTTCACTAATTAGTTCCTTTTGAATATTATAAAATAAAGCAAAAAGCTTTTTTTTATTCCTAGGCTTAAAAATTGTGGGAAGGGAAAACTTGAAAAAAATATAAAAAACATCTTTTCAACCGTTTTCAACTTTGTTTTGCTCCGGTTTAGGTTAGGTTCGTGAAGAAAAATTTTTCTGCTCCGGTTCGGATTTCCCAAAATTTCCAGAGTCTCCAATCCGAAGCGGTTCAACTCCAAACCGGTTTGCAGCCCTGGTGCTTACAATAGTTCCCATTTTGAGTTAAGGCGAGTGGAGTGAGCATAAGTTACTAACGAAGAGAGCAAGCAAAGTTGAAGAGTCAAGTGCTCATGACTCAAGTATCAAAAAAATTGTAATCAAAAGTTCGCCCTCAAATCAAAAACTTTAATTCTTACCATATCAAACTTGCTAATTTTCTGTACATTAACTTATTTTAGCATTAAAAGTAAATATTTGGATCAAGAAACTTGTTCTTGAATCAAGAAATTTAACGTTCTTATAAAGTTCTGTTCTCTGTTCCAAATTTGATTGATCGGTATTGGTAAGAAAGGAATAAAATTGGGCCTAAGAGTGTCGAATAAAGTTAAATTGTAATTTGAAGTTAAAAGCCGAATAATAGAGTCAGTTTTTGGAAGTACAAATATTTATCAATGCCGATTTCACTGATTTGCTTCGAAAACGGAAAGAGGCCTAAATGTTGATTCCTAAAGTGTTGACCTAATTTTACATATTTCCAAATTTTTCAAAGCCGTTTTTGGAATTCCCAAGCGCTGATAGGAATGCTAGCATGAGAAGCCAGCTTCTGACTTGCAGTCGATGGTCAAAGACTACTGAAGAGAGAACCGGGAGGTTCTTGAAACAGCTGTACAGTCAACCAGCTTCTTTTGTGGTGCTTCTGTTTAAAGTTAAGTGCAAACAAAACATGACCTAGAGCCGACAACATCTTGCTACTTTAATTTTCTTAAAAGTTATGACAAAGTTCAATGCAAGAATTCATATAAAATTGAACTCATAAACTAAACTCATAAACTCATCCCCAGATGCAATTCCTTTAACACTTTTATTTACCTATTTTTTTTTTACAGCAAAACTTGTACAGAAAGTATTAACTTAGGGGCAATTTAGCCATGTTTACAAGAGAAATAAAGTAGAGCACTCGCTGGCGCAAAAATATATATCGCATGAAAACGAATTCAATTGCAAATTGAATTTTTATTGAATGTTGGTGGCGCGTCAAAAACCACCAGCACCTACAACTACTCCGCTTGCTTCTTTTTTTTTTTTCTTTTCCTGTTTGCTATCCCACAGGCTCTGACAGTTTTCTATGCTCACATGAGAGTTGAACGGCTTTTGCGTAAAGTCAATAGCAGGAAATTCAATTTTCCAGCAAAACTAAAGTCTACAAAAGTTTTGCCTGTTCTATGCCTTGCATATTTTGCGTGCTCTGTGTGTGTGTGTGAGTCTGTTTATATAAGAATGAATCTATGTATGCAAGCAAGCTCACAGTTTGCAATATGTTTTTCGCTTATCTTTCACAGGAAATGTTATATAAATTTGCGCTTATCAAAGCAACCAACTAGCTTTGACACAAATTTCTGGCCTTTGACGAGTTTTGTGTTTTGTTATAATTAAAGAAAATAACGAAAGGGAGGCTGGCTGATGGCAAACAAGTTCACCGGAAGTCAACTGAGAACTTAGCTGGTGGGGTACATGTCGTTGTTGATGGAAGAGAGAATTCGTCAGACGAACTTACCTGGAAAGAAAAAGAAAGGGAAAATTTGATGAGTTAAAATCAAAGAAAAAGTAGAGAATTGCTAGAAGATGGTCGAAATAAATATGACAGATTTTCACTTGGTTAAAATATTTAAAATTTAAAATACTTCTAAGAACAAGTGAGAAAGTCGGTAAAGCCCGACTATAACATACTCTGTACCCGGCGTATATGCTGAGTGCGTTGCTACCACTGTGCCCCTCTCTAAGTTTTTTTTCCCCTTTTTTTTTTATCTAAAACCCTGTTTTTTTTCTTGTACGAGGCGTCTTTTTTTTTTTTTTTTTTCCTTAAATTACCGACCCCCCCTTCCGATCAGTTTCAATTCTTCCAAATTGATACATATTGCCAATGACTACCTATCTTTAGAAGGTACGAATCATCTCTATAAATATAAAAGAGAGTGTCCTGACTGATTCACTGACTGATTGGCAATCATCGCACAGCCTAAACGGTAAGACGGGGCTTTGAAAAATTCCACACGGAAAAGTCGGAAAAGTTTGTATGGGAAAAATGTTATTTTTCATCCGATTGACTTGAAACTTAGTTTGTATGCAAAGTACGCGAAATAATTCGACACGTGTTTTCCCGATTTTGGAAAATCCGCCCACGAGGAAAATGGCCGGAAAATTCTGCATGAAAAAAATATTCTTCATCCGATTGGCTTCAAACTCGGTTTGTAAGGATAGAATACGCAATAGTTTGAAAAGTGATTTTCCGATGTTGGAAAATTTGACCCAACGGTTGGAAAATTCACGGAAAATTTCTGCATGAAAAGAACTATTTTTCATCCGATCGGCTTGAAACTCGGTTTGTAGGGATGGAATAGGAAAAAAATTAAAAATGTGATTTTATGATGTGGGAAAATTTGACCCAACGGTCGGAAAACTCCCGAAAAATTCTGCATGATAAAAGAATTTTTCACCCGATTGGCTTGAAACTCGGTTTGTAAGGATAGAATTCGAAATAATTTGAAAAGTGATTCTGCCATGTCGGAAAATCCGCGTAGGCGTGAAAATGCCCGGAAAATTCCACATGCAAAATAGCTATTTTTCATCTGATTGGCTTGAAACTCGGTTTGTAGGAATAGAATTCGTACGTACATTTGAGAGCTCCGCATATAAACGTAAAAAAATATATAAAGCCGGCACATAAACTTGCCTAGACTGTTAAATAATCCAAATAAGTGTCGCAACTATACGCAGAAACAGTCTGACCTCCGAAAAAACCTACAAACAAAGCTAAATCAAATATCAACAATATTGACAGTGGTCCCTTGTCTGTGCGCTCCTAATTAAACTCGAAGACGACAAATATCACAAGAGCACTATAAACTCGCATTAAATCATTGCCCAACAAAATCTCAGCTTAACTTTGCTTGTAGATGACATTAGCCCCAAATTTATTAAAATAATTTTACCCAAGCTACTGTCGTACAAAACTTATGTCTTCAATACTGTCTTGACGACCTCAGTTTTCCCAGACTTGTGGAAAGTTGCCAAAGTAATTCCGATCCCTAAATCTTCTAATGACTATAGACCAATATCTGTACTCCCGTTCTTATCAAAGGTTCTTGAGCGTCTTATGGCGATCCAAATGAACGAATTCATGACCAAACACCACGGCAATTTTAAAGGTGACTGAAGACATTCGGAAACAAACTGACATTGGCAACGTTACATTATTGACTCTATTAGACTACAGTAAATCGTTTGACACTGTGAACCACGAGTTACTGTGCACTAAGTTAAGTCGAATGTACAGTTTTTCTAGAACTGCAGAAAACCTAATTCAGTCATATCTCTGGAATCGACGACAACAAGTTACCACACAGACTGCCTCTTCAACAAACCTAATCCTGAAACGTGGGGTTCCACAGGGATCGATTTTGGGACCACTTCTGTTTTCTGTATATGTTAATGACTTGCCATCTGTCCTGTCTGACTGTGAAATACATATGTATGCCGATGATGTCCAGTTATCTGTTAGTCGTCCTATGTCTAAGTTTACTGAATGTGTCTTAGTATGTAACAGTGATCTTTTAAAAGTCAATGATTGGGCTAAAAGAAATGGTCTTTGCTTAAATCCAGCAAAATCAAAATGCTTGTTAATAGGTAACAAAATTATTGATACAAATGGCTTGCCAAAACTTGTAATTGACAATTCGCCCATTAAGTATGTAGCGCGGGCAAGCAACTTAGGATTCATTTTTAACCAAACGTTGACTTGGAACGATCACATCACTGCCGCTGTCGGAAAAATGTACGCACTTCTCAGACAATTGTATGTTACCAAAAACTTCAAACCATCTAAATTAAGACTATTGATTGCTAGAACCTACTTGACTTCGCGACTATTTCAGGGCATTGAAGTCATAGGTAACTGTGACGCAAGCAGCCAGCGCAAACTCAAAGTAGCATTTAATAATATCGCTAGATACATATTTGATCGTAACCGCTTCGATAGAATATCTGACGTTGCAATAAAAATATTCGATCTTTCTGTACAATCCTGGACAACTTTACGAGCTTTGATAATGCTACAAAAAATCATTTTCTCAAATGAACCACATTATCTATATGAGATGTTGAAATTCTGTGCGTCAAGAAGAACGTGAAATATAATCTGCCCGAGATGCAAGCTAGCTAGTTCTGAAAGACATTTCTTTATATATGCTGTTCTTCCACAATCTTCATCATAATTTAAAAACCATACAAAATGCCACGCAGTTTAAACTTCAACTAATAGCACACCTGCAAAATGTTGTTGACTCCTAAGTGAGAAAGAAAGGGAATGAGTTAGTAATTAAATTAAATTAAATTAAACTTCTTCTTTTTTTTTTTTATTTGTCTTAAATTAATTTCATTTAGATTTAGACTTATTTATCGTGTAACTTTTGTGTTCTTTTATTCGAGGGAAAAACCTTCACTAAAATCATAGATTTTAAGCTTATTTATTCAATTAGTTTAAGATTTGTAAGATTCTTGTTCTGATTTTTGTAAACTTTCAATGTATTAATTCAACTTTTGTGACTAACGCGATAATTTATAAGTCTCCCCTGACTTGTAGCGTTGGGATGTTAAATAAAAAAACTAAATAAATAAACTAAACTAGAATACGAAATATTTCGATATGTGATTTTTTCAAAGATGGAAATTTTGACCTGACGGAAAATTCCCGGAAAATTCTGCATGAAAAAAATATTTTTTATCCGATTGGCTTCAAACTCGGTTTGTAAGGGCGGAATACGAAAAAGTTTGAAATGTGATTTTCCGATGTTTGAAAATTTGAAATTCGAAATTTGACCTGAAGGTCGGAAAATTGCCGGAAAATTCAGCATGAAAAAAAATTTTTCATCCGATCGGCATGAAACTCGGTTTGTAAGGACAGAATACGAAATAATTTAAAATGTGATTTTTGAATGTCGGAAAATCCACCCCCAGGCGTGAAAATGCTCGGAAAATTCTACGTGCAAAATAACTATATTTCATCCGATTGACTTGAGACTCGGTTTGTAAGGTCAAAATGAGAATTCATTTGTGTTTTCATTTTCCGATGTTGAAAATAACGCCGAGATACCCAAGTAGTAGTAGGAAGTAAATGGGATGTGGGTGGGATTTGAGTGGGATGTTAGTGGTTTTGGAAGTGGGTGGAAAGTGGGTGGTACCTGCGTTGGATGGATAATAAATATGTCCAAAAAGTATGAAAGTATGATGAGAAAAAGTTAAAAGAGCAAGACAGTCTTTGAATTGCGACTCTCCCATTGGTATTAAGCAGACTATTAAAACGAATTTCTTCAATATGTAATTACTTGCACAATTACTTAAATACTTGTAGCAGAAAATTATAATTATTGAGTAATTCATTTGGATACTTTCTTTCTCTTTTCAAAAACTAAGTACAATTTCCTGTCTTAAATTATTATCAAAAATTAGTAACCATTTTAATACCTTAAGTTACTTAACTGAAAATAAACAACAACAGAAAGTTGCCCTAGGAAAGTGTAATTTTCCAAGGCATGGCTGAGTCGGGTAATTGGATTTGGCTTATAAACCGAGAAGCAGCAGCAGCGGCAGCAGCATCTAGATGAAAAATAATTAAAAGCAATGACAACTTGGTTTTACTTTCATTCAAATGTTGGTGGCGAATGTGGTGGGGTGGGTCGGGGGGTGACCCTATGGGTAGGCAATCCCCAAACACGTCGCTCACATTTCAATTTACGCATGAAAATGTCATTTCCGACAAGACGAAAATTTGCATGCGCAGGAATGTGGGGAGTAGAAGAAAAAAAAAAAAGGCACAAGGCTTTGCTGTCTGTCTAGTTGTCTCTAGCCGCGTTACGCACGCCAAAAGTGTAATAAAATTAAGAATTCCAAGCTGCCGTGACAAATTTTTTCTCTTCGTGCACAAACACACACACTCACAGAGCCAGCACAGATGGACGGAACCAGAACATGAATGAGGGAATGAGTGAGGCATTACTGACAGCTCTTGAGGAGGAGGATGTCATCGTCGGCGACGACGACAGCCAAGACGACATTGAGTGCCAATTTCGCGCTGCAGATTCATTCGCCCTGTGCCGCTCCCACCCATGGTGCGAGTATATTAAGCCATAAAATTAGTGCGACTGACTGCTTGTTGGCCAGCAAAGGGGTGGGGGTGGGGGTGGGGTTGGGGGTGCTTGGTGGGCTGTACGTGAGTGGCATTAGCTCGAGTTGAAATTTGTTTATTTGTGATATATATCGCATAATTAAAGGGAAGAGGCCATGACACACAAAAGGCCAACACAGAAAAGGAGGTCACAATTGCAGCTCTAATGAAAGATCATAAGTAGATGATTGATAATCCAAGTTGAGGAGGGTGGGGGGATAAGAAGATAATGAGAGAGGGGGGGAAATGTGTAGTGCCATTATATGACAAGGGATTATTTTCTAATTATGCCTTTGATCTTTTTGAGAAGAAATGGCTTGGAATGGTAGTGCAGCAAAAGCAAGCACAGCATCAGCTGACTCCAGTTGGGTTTTAGGCTATTCTTAGTTCTAACTCCTTAAGTTTTCGCGCAACTTTCGACCCAAATTTACTGTCAAACCGAATTGGAGAATCTGGTCCTTCGAGCCGGATTCTGATATCGAACTTATTTTCTACTTTCCTCTGATGAAGAGAGATTGAAGAGACTTATTCCAACTTTAAACCTTGGCACAGTGATCGATTCTGCCCATCTGTCAGGAAATAAATGAAAATTTTGAAAATTCATATCTTGTTGATATTTTGGATTTTCTTGAAAACTAACATCCCGCCCCCAGTTTATATTCCTATGCTTTTAGGTTTTTCTATTATTCTATAGTCCTAGAATTGTTTTCTCTCCCTTCAAAAGTGAAATTTAATGGTTTACCCAAGACTTATGTGGAATATAACTTCTGAACTCCGGCCGTATTCGGCTTAAAACTTTTTATTTTTGTATAAATGGTTCTTTGTGAATTGTTTAGTATCAAATTGATCTGCTACTTTCTGCTACCCATTAGTTTATTGCCATTTTTAGGTACCATATCAGTCTTGAGAAGCACAGACTTTTTCTCGGATGAACCACAACCGAGGATATTAGCGTAGGAATACGATAGAAGATTTAATGCACTCACTATTACTATAATGTCATCAATATCATCGAGTATATTCATTTCTAAAAAAAAGAGTCTCTGATTTGAGCCACTTTAATATCTCTAGAAAACTTTCTATACTGCACTTTCTTCACTTCACATTCTTTATCATTCATTTAAATACAATGGTACAAAAATAGCACACAAAATAAGCTTCTTCCTTTGTTTTCCTTCAGTTTTTCCTCATCCAATTCTCTGTTTTTAAGCCTGTTTTGGTTTAAGCTATTTCACGTCTCTTACCGAGTAAGCTTCTTAAGAAATCAATACAATCTGACGCAACTTTTGAGACATAAGTCACACATATGGTTAAGAATTTACTTTCAAAACCTTTTTTGATTCCTGGTCCTTCGATCCGGATTAGTTTTTGTCATTTTACTTTCTCTACGTAAGAACGGTACACTCAGACAGAAAACCAAGAACTTTGTACTTGAATCAAGTACAAATGGTGTCAATAGCAAGGTAAGTACTAAAATACTTGATTAAGGTAGAAAATCCTGATATCAAGTACGATTTTTTCAATCCGTAAATACTTGTTTGAAGACTGTTTCGGGATATTTTATGTACATTTCGAAACATTATTTTGGTTATATAATTAATTTGTTAAACATCCCGATTTACTCTCAAAATAAGTGCAAAAAGGTTCTTCATCGAAATCTAATAATTCAAAGTCAACCACAAAACATGTTTGAAACAAAATAATACTTCAAAAAATAAGTACAAAATCCAATAAAAATCTCTAGATAATATTAAAATCCAAAGGAAATGAATTAACCAAAGTCCAAGATGTTTATACTGTAGGTCGGAAATCTACCCACACTCCATTACCAAAGTGTTAGAACCAGGAGGGAATTTCAAGAACAGATTCAACGTAAAATAATTCACAGTTTTCGTAGCACACTTTTTTGAGCTTGCATAGTAAGTCTATTTTTGTATTTATTGTGTTTTTATCCCAGCACTACAAGTACAAATAAGCCTTATTTTGATTGTGCTAGTCACTACAGTAATTAACAACAAAATTAGCCCTATACAAGTAGCTAATCATCCCAGTCCTGCAATACGGCGCAGAAGCATGGACAATGACAGCAGCGGATGAAGCGGCGATTGGCGTGTTTGAACGAAAGATTCTTCGGAGGATTTATGGACCTATAAAAGTTGGCGATGTTTTCCGCATTCGAAATAATGACGAACTGTATGAGCTCTATGGGGACACCTGTCTGGTCAAGCGCATAAAGCAACAGCGGCTGCGCTGGTTGGGACATGTCACCAGGATGGACGAAGAAGCTCCAGTAAGGAAAGCTTATTATTCGAAGGCGGCTGATTACGGAGGAAGAGGCAGGCGGGGGAGACCTCGACTAAGGTGGGATGACCAGGTTCGGGCAGACCTTGCCAAGCTTGGTTTGACCAATTGGTCCCAGCTCGCACAGAGCAGAAGCGACTGGCGGACATTGTTGGCAGCGGCCGAGACCGTCGAACGGTTGTGATGCATGCATCGGGCCAATCAAGAAGAAGAAGAAGTCACTACAGTATAACAAAAATTTCCATAATTTAAATTTGAATGAATAATTGCTAACTTAACCTAAACTAAAAATTAATATTGAGTTTAAATATAAATAAAAATAATTTAATTTAATTTGTTGGTAAATTTAAATGTCGATTTGTAAATGTTTTTAAAGTTTTACTTTAAACTGAGGGGGTGCTTCTAATAGTCTTGAGGTTGTGAGGTAAATCGTTCCACAGACGAATAGCATTTACAAAGAACTGTCTCTTCGAGCACAGCATTTTAGTTCTGGGACAAATAAAATTATTGGTTCTTTGTCAGAGAGCAGGTCTTAGTTATTGAAATAAATAGGAAGGTTCCTGAGATTTTATAATTTTATGGAGAAATGTTAGAGTTCTGAGATCAATCCACGTCGTAAGGCTGAGGTCAAATATTTTGTATGACAGATGAGATATTCGTTCCATGCGCCCAACATTGTACACATATTGTACTATTCTGTACTTAATCCAAGAAATTTTGTCCTTGAACTAAGTACGATCTTTTGTTAAAATTTTGGCTAACTATAAGTAAGATTTTGATAATGTACTTGATTTAAGAACGTTTGTTCTCATTTTAATAATTTCAACAGTCCCAGGAGTTTGCCGTACTTTCTAAGCCCTGTATTATATTAGTCCTTCTTGTTAACTAATTGTAAATAGATGAAGTTCTATGTACCAAATATTGCAAAAAATATCATTAAACCCAAAAAAAAGACGCCTCTTTCTATTCTAGTATGTTTTCTTACTTAATTAAAGTACATTCAAAAACAAAACATACTTAAAATTTCAAGTACAAAACGGCAAAAATTCTATCCCGATCGGTCTAGAACTATCCCGGCCGTTTTTTCTGAGTGTACACTGACAGAAAAATCAGGAATTTTTGTACTTAAATCAAGAAACTTCAATAAGCCAAAAAACTCTTGATTTAAGTGCAGAATTTCTTGATTCAGAAGCGTTCTGAAAAATCCCTAAACTCTTGATTTCAACATTTTTCAAAGAACTCTTAGGCCAACCTCACGCAGACAGCGGAGCGAAGAATAGGATATCAGCATTTAGAAAATCAAACGCACAGAACAAATAGCGAGCCCGCACATCAACAGCTTACCTGAACGGAGCATTGTGTATGTGAAATTCGTAAGCTAGACTAGCTCAAGGCATACTAAACAAGGTAGGCTCACTTACTCTCTCTCTCTCTCTTGACAACTTGATAAATTTCAGTCAGTAAGCAACTGTTGTAAGCAAAGCATCTCCGCGGACGAATTTTTTGTGTTTTACTTAGTAGCTTCGTAGGCTTTGTATTGAAATGTATTACTCTCTCGCTCTCTTTGACACAAATATAAAGAGTTGTGAGAGAGCGGGTGAGCCTACCTTGTTTAGTATACCTTTGGCCAGCTCTGCCCAGCTCCGAGTTCAGTGTGCTAGGGGCCTTAGAGCTCAAAATAAGCATGATCTAAACGGTAAAACAGCAGATAAAAATAAACAACAAGCCAAAACTTACAAGTCGCTCACATATGTACCACAGCTTTCAGAACGTTTCGCCCATTCTGACTGCTACAATAAACAAGATATACAGCTAGCCCACAAACCGAATAACACAATGAAGAATTATTTCAATAAGACGAAGGCCAAAGTAGCCACAGCCGATAGGAGCAATGTGATATACAAGGTTCCATGTAATGGAAATGCAGAAAACAGCTGCAACAAACTGTACATTAGTACAAATTGGTACAAATTGGTACAAAATCAAAACTCTGATCTAGGATATCTCAACACAAATCAGACTACAAACTCAGACATCAAACAACCATACAAAAAACGGAGCGAACACTCGCCGAACTTTGAAGCAACAACAATCCTACGCAGAAAACCACTACAGCAAACGCTTCACTCTTGAGATGTTGTATATAATAGACACACACACTGACAAAAGGCTTAACTACAAATCGGACACAGAGAACTGTGCCTACCTATACAGACACTTACTGACCAAACAATAACTCAGTATCCACGTGTAAAACAATGTATGTAAAAATGTTTTGTGCTTTTTGAGAAAATCAATAGTGGTATTCCTGAAAGTTGATTTGCTTTTTTGCTTTGCTTGTGGAACCAAAGATTTATTGATATTATAGATGACGCATCTGAAGCAAAAAACGATTGCTTTGGTAGCAGCTTTGGTGCGAATTTTCTCCTCCCGCAGCCTTTATGAGAATGCAGATATTGAATTTAGCTAGATTTCTGACATTGGATCCCCAAAAACAAATTTGTATGAGAGCGGATCTATATATGTAGTGTCTTTGGTGGAACGAACCTGATTTCATTTTGATTTGCTTTCATACAATTTACACACTTATACAATTTGACAGATCCAAAGAGGAAGGGCAGAATAAAATTGTGGAAGAATTTGTAACTTTGAACTTTCTAGGAGAGCTGTGCAGATAAGTAACCATAAACATCTTTGACCAAGTCAGGCAGTTCTCTAAGAGAACTGTCACACTAAAACGAAAGCAAATCGAAGTCCGACCTTAGTTTCCTTGGCACACCGCTTCTGGGCACACTGCTCATTTTGTATGGAGCAGCTGTCATCAGCTGTTTCACGAAATCAAATCGAAAGCAAATCAACAGCAAATCACTTTCAGAAATACCACTAATGTTACATTGTAACTGGAAATTGCTTTTGTAGTGTCCCTGAAGATGGATGCCGAGGAGCAACCGAAATATATTGGAAAAACAACATACACATCTGTGGGTTTTACTGGACCTCAAGCCCGCAATACTCAAGTTCTAAACTTATTTATGTTAGCTAAAAGCGATGTATACTTAAAGTAAGAACTCGTTTTTCATCATCAAGAATTTTATTTCTATTTCTAGAATGGTTTTAACGGTCCCAATCTCCGTAATAAGATTTTCAAGAGCCGATCGTTCCCATTACCAAATTCGTAGACCGAAACAGGATAAAATTTTTCTATTTAGAATTTTAACGGTCTTTTTTAATTTAAGAACCGAATCTGTTCAGTTTCTTTTTACTGAAAGATAAAATCATTTTCCCATCGCGCTTGTGAGTGTATCCTCTGTACCAAAGCAGAGATTTTGGTTTTTTATGAATAAGTCCAACGAGTGGAAACTTTAAACTGTAGCCTCTTTATCAGCCAGATACTACCTCCCTAAGAGAGTTTTCTCTTCCAGACTCTTGGTCCGTTCTAAATGATCGATTTTCTTATTTTGTGCTTCTTTAGTTTCTTTATGCCCTTCTAGATTAAGTTGGAATGCATGTCTGCGATCTGTAACTGTATCTTCTCCACTGGCTGCTGTTCTGCTGTAGACTCTGTTTTAGCTTTAACTACTCTCCATACTTCGTTTGCTCAGAAGCTACTGAGCTTAAAGCTATTGTAATAATCTCAATTTAGGTTTCTTCATTCTCAAAATGATCATTTAATCTAAAATTATAATGCGAGACCCAATAAACAATGTGACCAGAGTATTTTGACAAAATGTGACCAAATAATAAGTATTCATTTTGTGGACATTGAATATTATTGATTGAAGAAAGTTATTTTAATATTTTAAAACTATTCATTTATAAATTATGTATGATTCGTACTAGTAGTGAGGAGAAGTGAGGAAAGTGACTTGATGGTGACCTGAACAGTGACTTGACAGTGACTTGACAGTGACTTGACAGTGACTTGACAGTGACTTGACAGTGACTCAACAGTGACTTGACAGTGACTTAACAGTGACTCAACAGTGACTCAATAGTGACTCAATAGTGACTCAACAGTGACTTGACAGTGATTCAACAGTGACTTAACAGTGACTTGACAGTGACTTGACAGTGACTCAACAGTGACTTGACAGTGACTCAACAGTGACTTGACAGTGACTCAACAGTGACTTGACAGTGATTCAACAGTGACTTAACAGTGACTTGACAGTGACTTGACAGTGACTCAACAGTGACTTGACAGTGACTCAACAGTGACTTGACAGTGACTCAACAGTGACTCAACAGTGACTTGACAGTGACTTGAGTGACTTGAACGATTTTTTTCAAGAATTTAATTTAATAATATTAATATAATTGTGTGATTTTTTAATGAAAGAATGATTCATTTCTAAACTCAAAAAACATTTAAGAACAAAATATGCTTTTCCCAGCTGCTTTTTTTCTTCACATTTGGCAACAAATCAAAGTGACACAACCCAAGCGCAACCACAATGCTAATTAATGTGATTATGTGGCCATTTTAATGTTAAACAATTGTTTAACAATTAGTCAGTCGTCAGAGCAGAAGCAGAGAACAGGCATACACAACCCAACAACAACAACAACAAGAGAAGATCACTCATGACGACGACGACGACGACACATGTTTTGGTTGTTCTTGTAAAGGAAAAGGCGCCAAAGAGCAGGCAGGCCACTTGATGATTAATTGTTTTGTGAGGGAAAGTGCAACCAATGCCAAAAGTTTCAACAGCAACAGAAAAAAAAACAGAAGGAAATTGCACACACACGCAGCTTGAAACTTTTATTTAAAGGTGGCAAGTTACGCACATTTGCACCTTGAAACTACTTACCCAGGCACCCTAAGTACACACACAGCTTGGGCAACCCGTTAAAACAGCGTGGGCAAAATGTTTTTACTGATAAGCAGCCACAGCCAACCACCACCACCACCCACTAAACTGACAGCTATAGAGACATTAATGTGACGAGGGTTTTTGGGGTAAAACTTGCTGAAAATTACTTAAAAAAAAAAAGAAGAAAAGGAAAGGAACGTAAAATCTGTGCACTCTCTGTCTCCACCCCACCATTCAATGTTTGCCAGGTTATTGCTATCTCAAAGCTTTCACAAGATTTATATCAAGTAGCTAGAGCAAATAAAGCAAACGTTACTTATGATAAAAATAAACAGTCGCAATATTTGATTAGCAATTTGTTTTATAAAAGTTTTCTTGAGATAATAAATCTCTGCAAGCATATAAAACTTCCGCATAAAAGATTAAATTGTAACACCCAAAGTTTAAACAGGTTTTTGGGGGTTTTATTGGAAGATTTGTAAAGAGATGATGATTCACAATTGGGTAGAATT
Organism: Lordiphosa stackelbergi; assembly: GCA_018904235.1. NCBI lineage: Eukaryota > Metazoa > Arthropoda > Insecta > Diptera > Drosophilidae > Lordiphosa > Lordiphosa stackelbergi. The sequence goes on from JAEIFU010000343.1 coordinate 44,366, forward strand.
GTTTTGGATACTCTGGAAAATACAGCCATGTAAACTCCAAAAGTTCTACGACACAACTACACAATACATGAGAAAAAAATGACCATCTTTTTGCTGCCGTAAAAGGGTAAAGAATTGAAGTGTTGTAAAATTATTCAAAGTATGAAAAAAGTGCAATCGCTAACTGATATTCGAAGCGAATCGAAGCGAATTGACTCTTAGTAACAAGGAATATTTGGACAATCGCTAACGATTGTCGGGTTTAAACAACGTTGTGCAACTTTGTTTGCGTATTTGCGGGTTCTAACTTAACTGGTTTTTATATGTTCCGATGTCAAAATACAGAGTTTTGTATTGTTAGTTTGCGAAGGATAATAGCACAATGCGGTGAATTCTTCGGAGAGTTGCACAAGGATAATAACACAATGCGGTGAATTCTTCGGAAAGTTGCACAATAAATGAAAGTAAGTAATTAAAGAAATTTTTACAGTTCAAGGCTGAAAAGCTTTGTTCGCGGAGGCAAATAATTTGCCCAAATTTCAATGAAAATTTAACTAAATAGGGCAAATTAAAGAACTTTTCGGTCATATTTGATTAAATTATTTGTGTATGGAACCATAGTTATAGTTTAGAGTCCTGCAAAATCTGCAATCATGGTTATAAAGCCATATTTGCATTAAAATTTGTGCAAAATATTTGCCAGAGTGATAAAATGGAAAAAATGTTTTAAAATCTTTATATCTGTTTTTTTGTTTGTCTGTTTGCATGTTTGTCTGTTTGCCTGTTTGCATGTTTGCATGTTTGTCTCTTGTTGTCTGCTGTCTGTTTGTTTGTTTGTCTGTTTGTCTGTTTGCCTGTTTGCATGTTTGTCTGTTTGTTGTTTGTCTTTTTTCTGTTGTCTGTTACTGTTAGCTGTTAGTCTGTTTGTCTGTTTGTCTGTTTGTATGTTTGTCTCTTTGTCCTTTGTCTCTGTCTGTCTGTTTGTTTGTTTGTCTGTTTGTCTGTTTGCCTGTTTGCATGTTTGTCTGTTTGTCTGTTTGTCTTTTTGTCTGTTTGTCTGTTTGTCTGTTAGTCTGTTAGTCTGTTTGTCTGTTTGTCTGTTTGTATGTTTGTCTCTTTGTCCTTTGTCTCTGTCTGTCTGTTTGTTTGTTTGTCTGTTTGTTTGTTTGTCTGTTTGTCTGTTTGCTGTTGTTGTGTTTGTGTTGTGTTTGTCTGTTTGTCTGTTTGTCTGTTTGTTTGTCTGTTTCTTAGTCTGTTTGTCTGTTTGTATGTTTGTCTCTTTGTCCTTTGTCTCTGTCTGTTTGTATGTTTGTCTGTATGTATGTTTGTATTTATGTGTTTGTCTGTTTGTCGGTTTGTCTGTTTGTCTATTTGTTTGTCAGTTTGCCTGTTTGCATGTTTTGCATGTTTGTCTGTTTGTCTGTTTGTCTGTTTGTCTGTTTGTCTGTTTGTCTGTTTGTCTGTTTGTCTGTTTGTCTGTTTGTCTGTTTGTCTGTTTGTCTGTTTGTCTGTTTATCTGTTTGTCTGTTTGCTTGTTTGTCTGTTTGTCTGTTTGTTTGTCTGTTTGCCTGTTTGCATGTTTTGCATGTTTGTCTGTTTGTCTGTTTGCCTGTTTGTCTGTTTGTCTGTTTGCATGTTTGTCTGTTTGTCTGTTTGTCTGTTTGTCTGTTTGTTTGTCTGTTTGTCTGTTTGTCTGTTTGTCTTTTTGTCTGTTTGTCTGTTTGTCTGTTTGTCTGTTTGTCTGTTTGTATGTTTGTCTGTTTGTCTGTTTGTCTGTTTGTCTGTTTGTCTGTTTGTCTGTTTGTCTGTTTGTCTGTTTGTCTGTTTGTCTGTTTGTCTGTTTGTCTGTTTGCCTGTTTGTCTGTTTGTCTGTTTGTCTGTTTGTCTGTTTGTCTGTTTGTCTGTTTGTTTGTTTGTCTGTTTGCCTGTTTGTGTGTTTGTCTGTTTGCCTGTTTGTCTGTTTGTATGTCTGCTTAGAGTACTCAAATTATGTTTTGCCTATTGGACCCCAGCTTTCCTTTGGTTCTGATTGACCCCAACATTCCATAATAGAAAAATAACCCATAAATTACTTGTTTCACCGTACCAATTCAATAACTCTTCTTCTCACACACAATTTGTGGTGGATTTGGTAAACATTTTTGTTTAACATTTTCCTCCAATTAATGTTGTTTTGTTTGTTTACTGCTTTTCATATGCATAATTACTGATATAATTTCCAGTTAATTGCAATTTAATTTCAGCGTTAAACTTTAAACAAATATTCTTTTTTTTTTTTGCGGTTGATTGTTTGTTGTGGTGGGTGGTCACAGGTGCAAGTTGGCTGGTTATGGTACAGCTCATTAGGCTCGTCTAAAGTTGTTTAATTTGACTTTTGTTAAACAAACTCAAAAGATAAATTATACAGAGATCAATACGTAACTTGCCGCTGAAATAGGGGCTGGCTCATCATTTGGGGGGGCCTAATTAACATGATTTATTTCACTCATTTAAATGTGTGCATGATGTGTATATGGGGTACTTTCGAATGAAAACTGAACATAATTAACGCGCAATATGTTGGCGGTTTTCTAACATTTATAAATAATTGAAACATTTATTGCAGTCATGTGCAATTTTGTAGCTAATTATAATAAGCAGCAGACTCTCTCTTTCTTTCTTTCTTTCTACTGTGCACATAAAATACACAAATTGTGTGTGTACTCGCAATCATAATTGTCATAAATTATAGGAGCCAAGTGGTGGCATTATATCCCCCTCAGACTTCTCTTTGCTATCTTGTCTCGTATAAAAGTGGGCACATTCCTTACCTAATTTTCAATTGCAGCTGCCTGAGAAACATTTTGCTCTCTCTCTCTCTCTATCTGATCTGAGAGATTGCCCAAGATTTATTAAATGCATCATAATTTTAATATTGCTGAAATTTGTTTAGCCTTTCACAAAAGCGTTTAGTATATACTTAGATTTAGTAATTTGTACTTGAATTAAGAACGATAAGAACTTTTTGACAATTTTTGTAAACTACAATACTTGTTTTAACTGTTGGAAATCTTAGTGTGTGGAAAATAGTTTTGAACCAAAACCTAAATTACTGTTGAAAACAGAATTTTTCATAATTAAAATTGGGACAGAAAATGTTCCATAACGGAATTTACCAATAGATAAATTTCATGCTTACAACTGATTTTTGAGGACAATACACGCCACGCGACTGAAATAGTTGAACTTAACATTAAAATTGTGAAAACTCACGTGCTTTAACACTTTCTTGACAAAAAAAAGCAAAATTCAAAATTTAAAATTCAACGCGGGCCGTCTAAGCGCTACCACAGGGGACGGAAAATTGTGATGCCAATTATTCGTCGAAGCGTAGAGCAGTTCTGGTTTCCAAGACGGCGCTCCACCCACACAAGTCGCTACAATCGATTTTCTGGATGTTCCGGGCCGTTTGTGTCGAAGGATTTACGGCCACCGCGCGCGTGACGCCGCCTACTCTTCTTGTGATATTTGAAGTCAGGTTTACGTTACAGCCAGGACCGTAGCCAGGACAACATTCGGGAAGCGACCGGCCGGGGACGTGGACGAAGCAACGCCCAACCGCGCCTGATCATATTCAATTGATGTCCCTTGATGCACCGTTTTTTTTTCTTGTTTTTAAACGAACCGTCTTACCGGTTTGACCTGACTCCCGGTTGCGACTGACCCTCCCGTTAACAACCCACCTTTTTGAGCAGTTCCACTATCCCCGACTTTAGCAGACCACCGCCCTACTTAGACTCTTCAGTTCACTCGGCTCCACTAGACCCGTGCAGACACGGCCGGACGGAGCACGACCACCCCTGCATACTTTTGTGGTCGGGTCTTCGCGTGCCTTCTGCCTCGAAGGGCACCCTGTACATTAAGGGTTTGTTTTTGACAGGAATTTTGCTGCTATTCGAGAGACAAAGTTTAGTACGTAAATGTAAATAAAAATGCTAAGACAGAGTGTACAACAAGCACAGCTTAAGCGAAAAATGGACAAGGTCCTTCATGAAAGTGTACAAGTCAAGCTGAATACGAGCGACACGAAGAAATATGAATATAGTACACATAAAATCTTTAGGTATGGGTCATAATGCTGCCGATGAACTTTGCATAACCATAGTTATGGTTTAACGTATTACAAAATCTGAAATCATAGATATTTTGAAAAAAATTTTTAACTTGTAACTTATAAACTTGTGCAAATTGTTTGCCTGAGTGAATATAGCTCTTGAGCTTAACTGAAAAGAAATAAGCTATAACTTAAATTTTCTTCATGTGGGCATATACTAGCCCATTACGCCCTTTCATCTCCACCCATTATTTTGCTCAAATTGAAACCATGGCTTAAAACCGTTTATTTCCTTCCAATAAACACCTAATAAATGACACAGCATCTTAAGATATATTAGTTACAATTTGTGTATTTCACTTCATCATTCTGTCATTATAATCATAATGATTTTTTCATTCTTTCTGTTAATAACATTTTGTATACCATTTGTTGCTCTTTTTGTTTATTGCTGCTCTTCTTTCATTTGTCTGCTGTGTCCATCTGTCATGTTTATTTATTTCACTGCGTATTTTTCATTAATTTGTTTTTATTGTGTTCTTCTTTGGCTGGTTGTACTGTTTAATATGCTTTGAACGTTTGGCCTTATTAATTTTTTGTAATTTATTATGGTCTTTGGTTATTTGTTTAGTTAATTAAGCCAAGCTTACATTTAAGGATTACAAAACTTAATTTAATTGAATAGAAAACATTTTGGCTGATTGCCCAAAAATATAAAGGACTAAACTGCAGCTGCAGTCAAAGGTATTAAAGAGATAAAAGTGAGCCAGAGGAAAAGTTTTTTTTCAGCAAATGCTAATGCTACACTTGGAAAAATTCCAGAAATGGGTGCTTATATTAGAGGAGGATTAAATGGAAATTGAAATCCAACTATCAGCCATGCGTCCATTTTCACTTTTGCTTAAATTTGATAAATGTAAAACCATTTTCACATTTGCAAAAATTTTGGAAAAATTTTAAACAATTTTGACTTTTGCAAAAATTGGCGAATTCCAAATAGTTTTCACTTTCGCAAATTTTTTGCGAATTGAACAAAATTTTCACATTCGCAAAACTTTTTTGAAATTTTAAACCATTTGCTTAGAATTTTGGAAATTCAAGATTATTTTTACATTTGCAAAGTTAAGACCATTTTCACATTCGCCAAACTTTTGCGAATATTAAACTATTTTCAGTTTCACATAAATTTAACATATTTTGGAAAATTTTGAGCCGTTCAAAAATTTTGCGAACTCAAGAATTATTTTCACTTTTGCAAAATATTATACGAATTTCGCAGAAGAAGATTTTCATATGCACGCAAAAATTTTGCGAATTTGAAACCATTTTCACTTTCGCAAAATTTTGTGCGAATTTAAGACCATTTTCACTTATTCACTTATATTTTGCAATTTTTTTTATTTTCCTAAAAGTTTGGCGAATTTAAGAAAATTTAGACCTTTGCAACAATTTTGTGAATTCAAGATTTTTTTCACTTTCGCAAATATTTTGTGAATTTAAGACCATTTTCACTTTCAACTTAGGACCATTTTCACCTTTGCAAACATTTTGCGAATTCGAAAGCATTTTCACTATCTAAAATTTTGGACCATTTTCACCATTTATGTTTTTAAAAATATACAATGAGTACAATTGCCGACCTTAGGAGAAACCCTAAGACAAAAAGTGTTATGACTGCAGGAGGGAAGACGGCCGAATATAAACCCCAATCTGCACCACCATTTTCACCTTTGCAAAAATTTTGCGGGTTCCAGATTTTCACTTTTGCAAATATTGTGCGGGTCTTAGAACTTTTTCATTTTCTTAAAAATTTGGCGAATTTAAGAAAATTTAGACCTTTGAAACAATATTGTGAATTCAAGATTATTTTCACTTTCGCAAATAATATTTTGTGAATTTAAGAGATTTATGACCATTTTCACCTTTGCTAAAATTTCTCGAGTTCAAGATTTTCACTTTTGCAAATATTTTGCGAGTCTTAGACCTTTTTCACTTTCTCAATAATTTGGCGAATGTAAGAAGATTATTTTCACTTTCGCAAATATTTAGCGAATTTAAGACCATATTCACATTCACATTCGCAAACATTTTGGGTATTTTAAACCATTTTCACTGTGAAAGTATGACCATTTTCACATTTGCAAAAATTGTTGAATTCCATTTTCACGTTCGCAATTAATTTGCGAATTTGAGACCATTTTCGCCAATATTTGGCGATTTTAAAACGGTTTTCGGTTTGAAATTGGTTTTAAAATCGCATAAATTTTGTGAAAGTGAAAATGGTCTTAAATTTACAAATGTTATACGAAAGTTAACTCTGAGTATAAGGTATCAAATTCTCATTTCAAGCTTGATTTGTAAAGCTAAGGTCCCACAGGCAAATAATTTGCCCAAATTTTATTGAAAAATTGACTAAATAGGCCAACTAAGGAGACTTTTCGGGTATTTTTGATCAAATTGCTTACGTATGGAACCATAGTTTTAGTTTTAAGTTGTGCAAAATTTGTATTCATGACTATTTAAAAAATTTTTTATGAAAATTTGGGCAAATTAATTGCCTGTGGACCATAGCTTAACTATAAAATCTCTCTCTAGGTGGAATTCATTATAACTATTATATTTATTCTTAAGTTTTTAGAGCTAAGAAAGTTAATTCTGTCTTCTTTTGGCAAAGTCTACTAAATATAGAAACGAAAGTTTCTAGAAACAGCTGTACACAGATGCCTTGCAAACTTATTAAGAAGGTTTCTCAATTTAAATTCTAGATTCTTTGAGTGTTACACCACACACACACACAAACACACACACCTACAAAATTTCTAGCCTGCTTCGATTGCTTTGCCATTTTCCCCCTTTGGCATCAAATTGTTGGGGCCTTGCCCGCGGTTGCTTGCTAGCTTTTTCTGTGATGTTTTTTTTTGGCTTCATCTTCGACTGCAATTAATGTAGACACTTAATTAATCATAAAAATTGGCGAAAAGTGTTTACGTCTCATTTAAATTGACAAATGTTGTGTGGGCTGCGCGTATGTCAAGAGCTATGATCTCCTCGCTCCTCTCGCCCGCTCTTTCTGTCTGTTCGTGCGTCTTATTGCATAATGATATATATTAGGAATTAAAGACACGACCTGATTACCATAAAAGATTATTCATAAGCAAAGCCCTAATAATATTGTGATTATGATAACAAACAAACTCATTTTGTGTTTTCCATCTCGTCAAGAAGTCACTCATCAACGTCTCATAACTTTACAACAACAACAACAACAACTTTTGGCATCTGGCATCTTGTCCTTTGCATACTAATTTTATGAATATTTCAATGGTTTGAGATGCTTTGTGATGTGAAAGAGATGAGACGATAGGCTTGATGCTTATCACTGGATTAGAATTAGTAGTTGATGGGTGTGTGTGTGGGTGCGAAGGAATTTTTTTTTTTGGGATTAATAAACATATGGCAAATGCATTATTCATTTATCAAATAATATAGGAGAGGAATATGAACAAAACAGAGAAAGAAATGAATTAAAGGTAACAGTAAAGTTACTGTTAAAGAACCTTAGGAAAGCTATTTGAGGAACCTTCTTAATTTAAAGTATTTTTATAAGTTTAAGAAAGGAAACAAGCGTACACTTAGAAAATAAACCAAGAACTTTGTACTTAAATCAAGTACAAACGGTTTCAATAGTACGTTAAGTACGAAATTATTTGATTCAAGTACAAAATTCTTAAATCGAAAACGAAATACGTAATTTAAGACTGTTTCGGGATATATTAGTAACTTTTCGAATTATTCTATACTGGTTTTGATCATACTATCATGATGTATTAAAACAAATAAGCCTGGAAAAATCTCGAGAAAAAAGAATTAAACAAAGACCAAGATGGTTCAACGGTACATCAGAAATTTGCTCTAATTCCATAACCAAAGTGCTAAAATCAGGAGGTAATTTGAAAAACAAATTCGATTAGCACCCTTTTTGGAGCTAGCATTGTAAGTCTGTTTTGTGATTAATCCAAGGTATTTTGTATTTTTGAAGTAAAAATGCGCTTTTCTTAATATTTTTGGTTTACCGTAGTCACGAATAGTAGTACCAGTCGTTTTTCTATTCTACAACGTTTCGTTTTTATGTTAAGTAAACCCAAGAACAAATCATACATGAAATTTTAAGTACAAAAAGGAAAGAATTTTATACCGATCAATCTAGAACTCTTCGAGTGAAAGCATTAAAAACAGCCTGTTACCATTATGTTAGCAGACAGCGCATGCTGATCGCAAATCTATGACAAAAGTTGCGTTCCTTAAGGAAAAAGCCAAAAGTATGCATTGTTTTTTTTTCAATAGACATCGCATGCTGAACCCAAATATATGACAGAAAGCGATATTGCTTTAGCTCCGTTATTATCCGTTCTTTGCTCTTGTTTCCAGAGTCTGATGAATGCTCCGGTTAGGACTCGCCGTCTGACGTTGATGCCCCTACTGGTGTTGTGAATGGCTAATTATTCCAGTACAAATTCTGCCAAAACGGAATTGCCTACCACACCATATACCTCAGTAAACCATATACCGAAGCAAATTGATATATGTGCAATTTTATTCATTTGCAATTTCAGTGTAAAACGCTAATTATCTCCGAAAAAAAATTTTTAAAATGGTAATTGGATCAATTTAAAATTTTACAAGTCGTATCATTGTGTTTGGCGACCATAAAATTAATGTTCATACAAGATGCCCCGCGGAACAGAGTTAACCAAAGAAGAGAAAATACAAATCAGAACTATGTCTGATTGTGGCAAAAAAGTGGTTGTACTTGCTAAATCATTAAAAAGGCACCCTAATACCATCTTAAACTTTTTAAAATTTCCGCAAAAATATGCTCAGAACAACCAAGGTTGATCAGCGCACTAAACGGCATATTCGTGCTTTGGCAACCGCCAAAGTAATGAGCTGTGGCCAAATCAGGGCAGAACTAAAGTTGCCAATAACTAGGCAGCGGGTACAACAAATTTCCCGTAAGGAGTTGCACCTCAACTACGACTTTCAAGGTGCATAAACCAAAGCTATTGAAGCGACATGAAATAGCCCGACTGGCATTTTACGAAAAATATAAATTTTGGGACAGCGAGTTCAAAAGCGTCATCTTTAGAGATGAAAAAATTAAATTTAGACGGCCCAGATGGAAACCACAAGTATTGGCGCGACCCAAGAAATCCCCGGAAGACTTGTAAAAGACGCGTCCATGGTGGTGGATCACTCATGGTCTGGGCGGCTTTTAGCTCCCTTGGGAAGTCACCAATATGCTTTGTATCAAGTCGGATGAATGCGCAAATGTATACGGATCTCCTGGACAGCGAACTTATAACATTTGCAGAAGAGCTCCATGGCGAGGATTGGATGTTTCAACAGGATAACGCTCCTATACACGTTGGACTGTGTACGAAGACGTTTTACGAGACAAAAAATATCCCCTTAATGCAATGGCCCGCAATAAGTCCGACTTAAATCTCATTGAGGACCTTTGGGGCATCCTGTCAGACAAAGTTTTTAGGGGTGGAAGACAGTTCGAATGGGCGAATATTGACATATCCGTCCTACAAAACTTGGTCAATTCGATGCCACGGCGGTTGCAATTGGTCGAACAAAAGAAGGGAGACACTATATCTTACTAAACAAATAAAATATTGCATTTAAAACGGAAATAATACTTAATATCTTAATTTTTTGCCACTTGCACATATATCAACTTTCTTCGAAAAAATTTTTTACGTTAAGTTTTTATTGCTTAATGAACGAAATATATAATATATTTAAGGTTTCTCAATTTCCAATTTCTGTTTCGTATATAAAAAAAATAACAATAAAAAATCTAACAAGCAAGACTTCCCAAAAAACTTAAAATAACACGTTGCACATATATCAATTTTACTGGGGTATCATTTCTCCAACCACGACTTTCATTGTTACTGCGGATATATGTCCAGCTCCTCCTCCTCCTCAAGTGCATAATATTGGTACCCCAGGCACTGCGCCTACCTCCCATATGCCAGCTGCGCCTGCAGTATTATCTGCACTCTAGCTGCCGTTATTACGAGCAGATATATTTTTGTCTCGCGCCTTTTGAAGATCTCCTAAAATGACCCAAATCTGTTTTAAGGCTTAACAATAATATCTCATCAGGCCTAGTGGTCATGAAAACTAATTCTAAAACCATTAGAGATATTACTTCTTTTGAAATTTTAGTACCTGGGGCATACTTTGTAAGAGTGCGTGAGCAATTTATAAATTCCATGGTTCAAGAATTTGAAAATAGGCCAACGCGTAGATCTCGTTTCAACAATTTGCCTATTTCGTCAGTCTTAAAAAAACTACTTACAACCTTTTTCCTAATTTACCAGAACGTTCACGGTTTTCGAAATAAGCTGTCCTCTCTCTATAGTAAAAGTGTTTCTTGTGATTCTTATGATGTAGTCATAATTTCATAAAGCAAGACCTGACTCAGCCCCAATGTTTGCAATAGTAAAATTTTCACTGATAGCTTCACAATTTAAAGAAAAGATCGCCTTGGCCCTACGTTAATACAAACTGCTTCCCTGCTCGTTGCGAGATACAGAATCGTTGGTCACCCCCGCCATCCCCCTCCCACCCTTTCACAACCAACGCCGCACAATGTTGAGAGAGAGAGAGAGAAACAGAGATTGAGAGAGAGAGAGAGGGAGGGAGAGGATGAGAAACTTAGAGATGAGCGTAGCAGCAGCACTGCATTCAGCTCCTACTCTAGGTACAGAGTATATTATAGTCGGGCTTGACCGACTTTCTCACTTGTTATTGATGAGAATGATAGAGGGGAAACTTTGTTCATTCCAATTCCGGGGTGGCAAGTCCAATGACCCATGAATTCGAAGCTGTCTTATAAAAGCTACCATTGTACCGAGATGAAGCATGGGACATCTTCTACAGTTTCATTTTTCACACTTTCTTTTAATTTGCTTTTAACTGCACAAAGAAAAATAAATAAATATAAATAGCTTGCAGAGTCAATGCAGAGAGCGCGAAAGAGTAAGAGAGTAATTATAAAAGCATTTTAATAAATCAATAAAACTCTCACAAAATCTGAATCTGTTTAAACTCTATAGCTTCAAGTCATAAGACACTCTCCCCACTCTCAGTTTATGACTAAATTCACACCTTAAGCCACTAAAAAAAAAAAAACAAAACTAAATCATGTAAACAACTTGATAGGCTATGGATAGCTTGTTGAGGACCAAAACAACAGAGTGAGCCAACACCTTTGTTCGTCACTTTTGCTCGGATTGGGTTTACGAGCGGCAATTTTATACAAATTTAAGCTCTTAAAGATGACATTTTGATCTGTTTTGATTTCCCCAGAGAAGAGGGTGTGTGTGTGTCCTGTGATTTTTCTTTTTTATATTTTTATATACGTACACCGGGTAAGCAGACTGTGGGGTTGTGGGATGGCTTTATTGCCTGTCTGTGGGTGGGTTTCGCATATCCTTAATACATAAAATATGTTTGATGGTTTCTCCGCCAAACCCTCCTCCACTCGAATGTCAAAGGTTGGCGCACGTGCTCTCGGTCTCAGAGATTCGGGTTGCCCAAAATCGAAATTTAATATATTTTCCGTGTGTGTGTGTGTGTGTGTGTGTGTGTAGTGAAGCGCAACTGTGTGAACTCTTGGCATTGTGGTTTGTTTTTCTCTTGTCTAATATCTAAGCGCGGTCTTCTCTACTACAACTTTCAATTAGCCCCTTTTCTAATGACAATTGATTGTCATTGTCAATTATAGACTCAACACTCGGTTTTCTATTTCAATTTTATCAACCGCCATTGTCGTGTTGTTGTGTGTGTTTACCTTGGGCCAATAATTGGAGAGCTCTCGTCCATATCATAGACAGGCAAATAGGAAATCTTGAGTGAAAATCATTGAACAACGAAACTTAATTTTAGTGCATTGTGTCAAAAGAGCGGGCGCAAGTCAAGTTGTGTTGCCGCAAATGACAAATATTGTTATCGAGGCGAGTTGAAATGAAAATGTGTTTGTTACAGATTTTGGGCTTTATCTTTTGCCGCATTTTCCGTTTCTCTTTCTCTCCCATGGGGACGGACAATTGTTGAGCAAATATTTAAACATAAGCAATTATCTATTTGTGGTTGGGTGAGTTGTTGAGCGACCAATCAGATTTTAAGGGCAGGGGGAGACAACTATTTGTGGTGAAAAGAGTTGGTTAGTTGTTGGGTGGAGTAGCTGTTGCTGCTACTACTACCGCTCTACCATGCCTTCTTTTTTAATCACAATCATTCTTAATCTCAGTTAGTGTTCGCTTATAGGGTACTAACAATAACCCGTCGCGCTTCCAGCTGTATAAAACCAATGCACACCTACTTCGCATCCACATCCCACACACTCTCCACCCAATTCCCACCAACTTTCCACCAACTTGCCGTCCACATACCACACACTTTCCATCTACATTCCATCTACATCCCATCCACATCCCTCCCAAATCCCACCCACATACCACCCACCCACATCCCTCCCACATCCCACCCACATCCCACCCACATCGCAACCACATACCACCCACTTCTCACCCATATCCCACCCAATTCCAATCCACTTACCACCCACATTCCACCCACTTACCGCCCACTTCCCGCCCACATCCCACCCACTTCCAAAACAATTAACCACTCACATCCCACTCACATCCCATCCACTTCCCAACCAATGAATGTTGGGTAAAATTTTCCAACATCGGAAAATCCCATTCAAAACTACTTCGTATTCTGTCCTTACAAACCGAGTTGCAAGCCAATCGGATGAAAAATAGTTTTTTGCATGCAGAATTTTCCGGCCATTTTCCTCGTGGGCGGATTTTCCGAAATCGGGAAAACACGTGTCGAATTATTTCGCGTACTTTGCATACAAACCAAGTTTCAAGTCAATCCATACAAACTTTTCCGACGCTTTTCCGACTTTTCCGGGTGGAATTTTCCAAAACCCCGTCTTAGTACGCACTTTCACCACTAACAGAAACTCCTGTCCAAATTTCAGCTTCTATTTCTTACCGTTTAGGCTGTGCGATGATTGCCAATCAGTGAATCAGTCAGTCAGTCAGGATACTCTCTTTTATAGATATAGAGATAGATATGGTCGGAAATGATTCCTTCTGCCTCTTACATACATTTGCACGACTTTAGTATTCCCTATTTACTCTACGAGTAACGGGTATCAAAATGTTCTGGCAATTAGAGAGGCAATAGATTTCCTCAGCACCTCCAGCAAGGTGTAAATCTACTGGATTCCCCGCCACCAGGGCATTGATGGAAACGAAATGGCGGACACACTTGCAAAAGCCGGGGTCGCACTAAGCCAAGACGCAACACTAAACATACCTATCTCCCTACAGACGCTATACAGCAAGATGGAAGAGATAGCAGAGAAAGAAGCAGAGGAAAATTGGAAGAACACGACCGGCTGCAGAATCTCTAAAATTATGTGCAAGAAGAGAGACAAAAAACCAACGCACTATATGCTGCAGGTCCACAGAAGAGACTGCAGACTGTTTATAGGCATATTAACTGGTCACTGCCTAACAGCCGCTCACTCGATAAAGCTAGGCATCACGACAGCAGACACCTGAAGAAATGTAAGGAACCCGGTGTAGCAGAAACTCTAGAGCACCTCATCTGCAGCTGCCCAGCAATCGCCACGACAAGACTAAAACATCTGCACTCCCCAAGTTTCATCTTTTTGGAAGAGGCAGCCAAGAGCTCTCCCAAACAACTATTGGCATTTGCCAAAACGTCAAAGATCCTTCAGGATTTCTAAAGGAAATGGTACCCTAAAAAAGCACCCGGCCTCACTAAGGACCGTAAGGACTATGTGTGTTTCCCTACATGGGGCCAGCCGGAAATACCTACCTACCTACCTATCTACGTTTTCAAGTTCCACGAAAGTCTAGTCCTGCCTCGAATTTATAAATTTGAAGTCTGCTTCTAGTACAAAATGGTATACAAATATTTTAATTTATTTATGAAGTAAAGAGTACCGTCTTTATTTTAAACTTCTTTGCTTTAATTAGTGTGCTCGAAGCCTACGAGCAATTGAAGCCGCCTTTAAGGAGTCACTTCGGTCTCCGGCAATTTATGCTAATATGACCGAAAACGGCTACAATTACAGCAACGGAATTGGGCTGCCGCATCATCACAGATTTGCCCAGCAGGTTTAGCAGAAGATTGCAGAATGTTGAGCAGAAATACAATACGGAAGCACAACCGGAACAGTCTTTATAACAGAAACTTAGTTCGACGCTTTGGGCATTAGGTGCAGCTTCCATTGTCTGTCTTCCATTGCTTTAACTAGAGTCTTATACGAGTTCCTTCACGTTGTCACGCTCGGTCACTAAAGCCATCTCCCTCTCGCTCACACTTGCAGATGCGCACGACTCAACGTCAATATCGGCGTCAATGTTGTTTATATGTATTTGTAACTGCGCATTTATTTCATTAAAATTTCGATCGAAGCCATTTTTCTGGACGTCACTCGCTTACACTCACTTATGTACCTGGGAGCATCTCTCTAACCCAGTGGTGCCCAAAATGCTAAAAGCCTATACCATGGGATAGGAACTCATAATTCTGCCCGCGTCGCAGCCGACACAAGCATAGAAACAGAGAATACGTGTGTTCTGTAATCGGCGGCTTGCTCTCTCAAGACAAGTGAATTCGTCTTTTTCTACTCTGACAAGGCATTGTTCGTTGGTGTGCTCACGTTTTCGATTACTCTACGAACACGAGGCACGCTTGTAATGTGAGTTTGTACAGCACTGTTCTAAACCAGCGATGGCCCTTGTTGGCTCCCGGCGAAAATATTACGTTTAATTCCGTGATTCGCTTGCCGAAGCTGAGACCAAAAGAGCAGACAGGCGTCATTCGCTCGACAAGCTTCGAGCGATTAATGTGAGTTTGCGCACCTCTCACTGCTCTAAACCAATCGGCAAAACACACATGCTCATTTTGGCATTGCGTGTGTGTGTTTAGCCACAAGAGAGCGCTCTCATTTAGTAGTTATTTGTTTAATGCAAAAGAGAGCAGTGTAAACTAATAAATTGTCAGTGTGTCAACGTGGCAACGCGTCGCTGCCTTAGAGGGCTGATAAATACACAGTAGATACGAAAGTGTGGGACTCTGCTCCAAACCAACAGGATGGTTTTCTCCTCTAACGACGGAAATTACGGTTTTTGACGGGGGAAAGGAGCTGATATACGCACTCAGAGAAAAAACCAAGCCGATCGTGCTTGATACCAAGCAGTTTTGATATCAAAAGTACGGTAAGACGGAATATTCTTGGATCCAAGCCGAAAATACTGAAATCAAGCACGAATTTCTGAGACGTTCGAAGTCAAAATTAATTGTCTTCTCCTATGAAAGCAGTTTTTGTCATAAAAAAATCAAGAAGAAAAAAACTAAATTGAAGCCGATTTCAGTCTCGCCGATTCGTGCTAGATTTCTCTGGGTGCGGATATGTGAGCCGCCACAAGAACGTGTCTTTCGGCAGGGTGCTCCAGCAGTTCGCATTGGGATTTACCCCACACCTGATTTGTAAAACTAGGGTTTTTCGCTGTTTTGGTCTTTCGATCTCAGATCTGCTTGTAAAACTACAGTTTTTCTTAGTCTTTCTTCATTTACACACTACTTAAATGGTTTTATATTAACTTAAAAAAAAATTCATGGCGACCGTGACAAAAATTTTTCTTTGATCAAGTTTACTTAATAAGACTATTCCTTACTCTCTGTTGTGATATGCAACTTGCCTCATAAAGTCCCCGGCTATTATCAAACTTCCCTCTTATTTTCATATAAATTCACTCTCCTCAATTGACCCTGCTCCTAGCTAGTTATCATTCATCATTTTGTATTGTCGCGACAAACGGGGGGGGGGCTAAATTTAATTAAGCATTGAAAATTGGTTGAATCTCTCTCGTCGCCCTCACAGTTCATCAAGTCGCATTGTCAATTTTAATTGAATGCTTGCACTACAAGTTAATCAGCTTTTGTCCAGTGTCCCACACAGGTACAGTTGTGCTCAATGATATTTCAATTTTTTTTTTTTTTTAACACCCCCTTCCTTCACACACATATGACATCATTTCCGTTTCGAGGAAAATTCAATTAGTGTTGACTGCCACTTGCAAAATGCACCCACAAGTGGCCTCCGCTTTCCCTCTCTGCCAGAGCCTTAAATGGATTTTGATTGAGTTTAATTAAATTTTATTAGGTTTTGTCACCCTCCATGTTGTTGATGATGTGCGTCCGGCCTCTAGGAGAGCGCAGACCCTTGGAAATCAAAACATTTTGTTTGGGCTTATTATTGTCAGTGAGTCGGCGTGATGCAGTTTATGTTCATATGCTAAATGGATTTCTGCAGACATGAGGATGAGCTTGAGGGAGGGTGGGGAGTGGCTATACAATTTCACTCATTCAATTCACATTCGTCGCTGTCCGTCGTCCACTTATTCACATCCATTTACGTTGTGTGTTTATTGAGTCGTTGATTTTGGGTTTTGAATTTCTCTTTTTTTCTCAATTTTTTCTTTTCATTTTCTAAGGGGGGAAAATGTAGTTGTCTGTCGTCGTCTTCTCTTTTATTGGAGGAGCAAGCTTTTTATTTCACCCACTTTTTTTTTTTGTCTACTGGTTTTTATTGATGCTAAAATGTGGAAAGACTGGTAACTAGAGTTCTTTTGTGTGTGGCCTGGAGTTTGTGTGAGGTTTGGAAAAAGTGACAAACGCAATTAGGCTAGTTAAATTTGAGTCTGATCGATATGTGGTTTTGGTTTTGTATTAGGCATTTCGGCAGCAATCAAAAGTGATTGATGAATTTGGATATTAGCTTGGGGAGGGAGATATGATAGGTCAATTTGAGGTATCAAATAATAAAAACGCAACTCTTGTTTAGAATAAAGGCTGTTATTGATCGTTTTCGAGAATTTCTAGAAATTAAAATCTATCAAAAATTGCAGTGAAACAAACTCCAAACAAAGACCATCTACTATATTTTCACTCTCTTTTTACTTTTCTTTTCATACTAAAGTACATACTTGTCGAATCAGAGCTACTACAACAACATTTATTGAAATTTACTTTATCGAACTAAACGAATGGTCACACTTCTATATACATTGAAGCGTGCAACAAAAACCGTGTAAAAAGACCGAAAAACCACTCGCTTACATCCTGTAAGATCTTAAGAAAACTTAAAACAGTCCCTAACTTCCCAAACTACCCTCGTACCCACAATTGGACACCAACTAAGCCGTAAGCTAATTTTCCCAAAATTTATAACACTCCCAAAATATTTTCTTTAGTCATTTCCCCACACCACACAATGTGTAAATTGCTTACCAAAAATATTTTCCACAATCCACATAAAAGAGCAAAAACATTTCCCGCCTCCAAACAAAAAATATTAGAAAAATTGCAAAATCTTTTTTCCAAATTAAAAATACATTTTTACCTCAGCAGCCACCGCTGCGCCGACATGTTCGATATTCGGCTTTTGCAGGTGTGCGATAGAATGTACGTATATTTTTAGAGAGAGGCATCGTCTGTCGTGTGCAACACACTCGCCCAATGGTTTTTACTTATGAATTTTGTTCTATTCTTTTTTTTTCAGTATATATTTCTGTGCTCTCGACTGTTTAGTGAGTAATTAACAAGCAAAAAGAAAGGCAGCCAGCCGGGCAGGCAGGCAGGCCAGACCCAACAGAACACACCGCCATTTCACTTAAGTAGACATTAATTATATGGCATGAACAAAAAAAAAAAACATATGGCAAGAGAGGCACAACAGCGCAAGTGAAACAGTAATAATAACAATAATTAAAAATATATACCAAAAAAAAAAATACCTATACAATATTCATGCAGCAGTTGATGGTAAACTAAATATAGCTCAAGGTGGTTTTTTATAAAATACAACAAAAAAATGCAATTTTTTAGGCTTTTGCTTTGTCTCTGATAAAGAAAATACTCACTTGAGCAAGTACTTCATTCAAGTGTGTTAAGGAAAGATAAAGCCATAAACAATAAATGTATTATTTCCATTTCCAAATTGGCTGTCAATAAGCTCAAAGGGCTGATGATTGACATAAGTAGAAATAAACTGAAGGCGTCTGATGAATAAATTTTTTAAATATTTCCTTCAAATTTAGGTCGACTTTTGTTAAAACGTATCCTACATATTTTGTGTTTTAAAAATAAAACGAGAATATAAAATAATCGAACTAAAAGTATGAAAAATTTATTCAAACTTTAGAACTAGAATTTAAAATGTGGAAAAAACTCCAACCGATATTAGTTTAAGAAGCTTAAATGAGGGACTGGCAGAAAACACATTCACATTAGGCACTGCTTATGCATAAAAATCATTTTATATCAGCGACGGTTCCGATCCCCAAGTTCCGTTCTTCACTCAGATCACCAAGATTTTCAGCTAAACGTCCAAATGGCTGAGAAGGAATTATCTTTAAATGCTTATCTTACAGTTCAATATGCTCCGTTTTAAATTCTTCGTAATATTAACAATAACCAACACAGTTCAATTGTTTTGGTTTTGGAAAATAATAGGGGGGTGTTCGTGCAAGTGATTTTGATTTAAGTTTCGGTGTGACCAGTTAATCAGTCACACAATATCAAGATCAAATCACTTTGCAGGAACGACCTAAAAAATCAAATGGATTACACTAGTTTATATCATTTCCGATCCCGACCATTTGACACTCATTTCATATGTAAATCCCTTTGCTAAGTCCAAAAATGCAGTCCAAATATTTTTTAGTGAAGCTAGTTTTTTGATTCTGATAAAAGTACCTGTAGAAAAATGTGTTTATCTACAGTATCGATTCATTCTTTATAAAAACACTTAACACTTAACGTACACCACTTCTTAATCCGGTGCTTGAATTCGGCGTTATAAAGGCTTTTATCGCCAACTTTGCATTAAATTTATAAATTTAAGAAAAACTCGATTTTAAGTACGACTTTCACCGTCCTATAAGCCTGCTGCCTACATTCTCAAAAATATTTGAGAGAATATTCTTGAGACGTATGTTGGCCCCGTCAGTGCTGTGGACGAAGCTCTTCCAGAACACCAATTTGGATTCCGCAGTGCCCACGGAGACCCAGAACAGGTACACAGTGTTTGCAATCACATCCTGGAAACTATGCGGGAGGACTCCTACTGCTCTGCTGTCTTCTATCGACATTCGACAAGCATTTGATCGCGTGTGGCATGACGGACTGTTTCTTAAGCACAATTCCCTTCTCCCAACTGAACAATTCGCTTTGCTACGCTCCTTTCTCGAAGGTCGCTGCTTCATGGTCCAGCTTAGGGACAAGCTCTCGAGCATCCGAGCAGTGCTTGGGCTTCCCGCTGGAATATTGCTGTCAACCCGGATAAAAGCCAGCAATGCACCTTTACAAAAAAGAGAGGTAATACACCGAGGCTTAAGCTGAACGACTCAGTCATACCACACTCGAGCACTCGAGACACAGGAGACTTATTTGGTACGATCACATCAAACAAGCTGTGGTTGTCACTTATGCGAAGGCTAACAAACTGGACTGGCTCCTTAGACCGAGATCTGGGCTTTCATTACGCGCAAAGATTTTAATACTCAAGTCAAAAATCATACCGACCTGGACCTGGGGAATCTGCCTCTGGGGTACTGCCTGTGACACCGCCATTAAAAATGTCGACACCAAGGTATACTTAACAAGGTAGGCTAACTAACTCTCTCACAACTTTATATATTTGCGTCAAAGAGAGCGAGAGAATAATATATTTCAATACAAAGCCTACTAAGCTACTAAGTAAAACACAAAAAATTCGTATGCGGCTTACTGAGTGAAATTTAACAAGTTGTCAAGAGAGCGAGATAGTGAGTAGGCCTACCTTGTTTAGTATACCTTGGTCGAGACTATGCAGAACAAAATCTTGCTTCACCATCTACAAAGACCTTGGCATTCTTCCAGTGTGCTCCCAGATCAACCGCCACACGAGCAGATACAATGACCGCTTAGTGGCCCACACAAACCGTCTCGCCAATGATCTGGAGGACACGAAGACGACTCAAAAGACGACACCCCTCCGACCTTTGGATTAACGGAAGGCGACCAACAGGCCGAGAGAGGATTTTAAAGTAACCATAGAAATATTGGGCATTCAGTTTGATTTAAAATTAATTTTTTTTTAAATGTACCCCAAAAATTGCATGTAGCCGAAATGCGATCGAAATGAAACTGAGCTGTTAACAATTCCGCATTGGCGAATGCGCAGTGTTGATCGAAATTGTTCATGTTACCATTCAGCTGAACTATAGTTCGAAAACGATTCGAACTTTCATTCGAAAAGAAAATCGATTTCTATTTCACTCGGAAACGGAAATATCCTAATGAAAACGATTCGGAATAACAATCGTTTTACTTTTTAAATCCACTCGGAAATGGGAACAGACATGATTACCTTTTTATAATGAATGAGTTGATACTGAAGATATACACATTTTTCCAAAGGAACTATTTCCACAATCAAAAAATAGCTTTTCCGCGATTTCTCGAAAACGGCTCCACAAAAAAAATCGTGATATGGATTTTTGCAATCAGCGGGGGGACTTACATAGGAAATTGCTTCCAAATGTTCGGGTTTGCAAAATTTTTATTATTTTCTAAGCTAGTGTTATCGTCACCTTAGTCGATATAAAAATAAATTAAATTTATTTATTTAAAAAACAACGGAAAATGCTTCACCGAAAACTGCTTAATACAACGGTTGGGTTCGGTTTCTTTCATCGAAAATGTTGAGGCAAAAATGTTGTTAAGTTTAGAACGAGAAAGTTAAGCTACTCGTCTGTGCCGAAGTTTTTATACACTTGCAATTGTTCTGAAATTTTAGAGTTAAAAATGCGAAAAATTTTCTAAATAAAACCTATGGCAGCTATAAGACATAGTCAACCGATTTTTACCAAAGTTTTCTAATCTGTGCGAAAGCATTTAGTATTAGTATAGGCCGGGTTTGGAGACACTAGCTTTGGAAACGAACAAGTTTTTCTCACTAAGACCCATTTTTCGACCGATGGTTCCTATGCCAGCTATAAGATATAGCTCTCCGATTTTAACCAAAACATTCAAATGTGTGTGAAAGCATTTAATATTAATAATCGCTGAGTTGGAAGACGTTAACATTAATAACAAACAAGTTCTTCTCACAAAGACCCATATTTCAAACGATAGTTCCGATGACAGCTATAAGATATAGTCATCCGATTCGGTTGGTTCCGACATATTAGCAGTGTGCAGTGAAAAACAGACTCTGTGCAAAGTTTCAGCATGATAGCTTTAAAAGTGAGAGACTAGTTTGCGTAGGAACAGATAGACGGACGGACAAAACTCAATCGATTCAGCTCGTCGCCCTGATCAAGAATACATATATAGCTTATAAGGATGGAAACGAATATTTTTGTGCGTGGCAAACTTCTGGGCAAAATCTAATGCCCATTGCAAGGTGTAATATATCCATCGTTTCAGCGATAAAGAGTATTTCAAACTCTTCTCCAATTCTCAACACAATTTCTCTTAAGGGTCAGCAATCTGTCGAGTTGCCATCGGTTGCCAGTGTTTCCACCACATTGGATTTTGTCCACCTCCGGTAACTGACTTCTTTTCATTCAACTTCTCAATATGCTCCATATTGTTGCATAATAAATTCTGATTCACGTTTTGAAGATATCTTCTCGGAATTGAAATTGCTTTTGGTGTAAAATTTAAAATATTTTACCAACTTTAATGTCGCAAATAAAAGCTTAAAGGTAAAATGTATAATTGGAAAGTATAAAGTGTGAAAGTTGACAGAAATCGTGGTTTGAATTGCCTCAAAACCATGGAGACCAAAGAGGTGGCTTGAAACGTCCATAAACCACTTAAATGGTCTCCCTGGTTTTAAGGCAAATCAAATTATGATTTCCCAATGACTGCTCATTCACGTTATATTTTTGCTTCTGCATGCAAACATCCATATGTAGAAGGTAATATTTTTTTGCGAAAAATCGGGTTTCTCTTTCTATTTCTTGTAGTTATTTTTGCTTGAGATATTTTTTGTGCATTTGTATTTGTTTTCACGCGGCTGTAAGTACCCCTGCTGTAGGGCAACAGAAACTAACAATTACTCCCATCGCCATTAGAAACCCAATTACAATTTATTTCCAATAATATTGAAGATTTAAAACTTTAATTTGAAATGAAACTGTTGTAGAAAGAGCTGTGCTGGAATGCTTTGAATGAAGCCGATACCATACGACCAAATAGATTTCCAGTACGTTCACACACTTTCTCGACATATTCATTACTCTCCGTCATCTGGCTTTCTCCAGAAACCACCACTTCTATTCTTTTAAGGTCTCTGTCACTAATGCACTGAGATGTTCCTGATTAAATGACTGGGGCTCTTAAGAAATATCTCGGTGAATATAAGTTGACCCACATTCATCACATTCATTTTGGGTAGATAATGAACTGTAGGGTTGTGGCGCATCGCCGGAGTACAAAACTAGATTTTAAATCAGCGATCTCAAATTAGTAAACCACAGGTATAAAATTTCAGGCAACAAAAAAGTTTAATTTGGTTTAGAAATAGCTAAAATAAAGAAAGCAAACGTTTTCTATCGATGCAATTAGAGTTTGGAAACTGGAAAATCAAAGCAAATCAGAAATAACATATATAGAGCTGAATGACCGCCCACAGCGCCACGTGTTGAACTACTTTTTAATTGAACCGAACCCCCCAGATGAGAATTTCCTGATTCTTCTTTTTTCCTCAACCTTTGCGTTGGAATTACAAATAACCCTGGAGAAGAAAGTATCCAATTTGGTCCAATCCTTTTCAAGTTTTAAGCATCCAAACAAACCAAGAAGTTGTTTTAAGAAAAACTGTCTCTTTTTTTTGCAGTAACCCCTTAACAACTATAAAAAAGAACCTGTTTTAATCCGTGCGCACACACACAAGTGTAAGTGAGACCCTCTTGTTGTTGTTGATGGAAACTTACCTAAAATGAGAAAGAGCAGAAAATATAAAATTAAAATTAGATATAAAAAATTCAGGAAAAACTCAGCAGCAGCGGTGCAAAGCATTTCAAAATTGTATTCGTAAGTTCAAAAATGTAATAAAAATAAGAAATTTATGAAGAATTTAGTAACGGCAACAGCAATAGATACACAGACACAGACACAGATACACAGATACAGAATACATTTACAGCGTCAGAGAATTTATGGCTGTAAAAATGTTTATGGCTTGTGTTTTTATTGTACACCTTGAGGAAGGAGCAACACACAGCAACTAAGTATGGGGTGTGCGGTGGTGGTGATGGTGGTGAGTGGGTCCACTTGACAGGTAGTCTCCGGGGTGAGGCGACAACTGTCACTTTGAATTATGTTTTTTTTGGGGGGCCTCAGAAATTGGACTTATTTGAGATTCAATTTGGTATTTTTCCTTTCATTTCTAATTAGCTGCAACGTTTTTTTCTTTTTTTTGAAAAACCATTTGATGAAAGTGTCAAAATTAAGGCGGCCACATCACATGAATAAAACATGTTCAAAAAGAAAGGATAATGAAACAAAAAATTAAAATCTCTTTTTGGAGGAACACAAAACCAAACCGAGAGATATATATTTTTTAATCAAAATTCTTTTAAATAATTAAAATGCAAATTGTGCGAGCATAAAAATAACAAAAACAACAACAAACAGACGTAGATGACAGGACACGCAAGGACAAAGCAACAAAGGGACATCGCACTGAAGCAGCCACAACGCCCCACAGATATGTTGACAATCATGATGAAGATGAAGAGATGATGATGATGCCGGAACCACAACAACTTTGACAGTTCTTTGTGGTATTTTCCCAAGGTTCCTACTGTGACCAGAGCGGCAAAGGGGAGGGGGGGTGGTGGTGGAGCTCAATAACCATACAGTTATGTCCTTAAAGTGTTAACGATGAAAGAAATACACACATAAGGTATGTCTCATAGTTGGAGGACACTTTTATACAGTTAAGGCACCTAGGAACCGGTTCGCCTACCCTTTTTGGAAAACATTAAGTTATCTACCTATATTTTGTATAAAATTAAACGTAATTGTAAACAATTTCGCTTTTAAAGTTATTGAAAATTAATTTAATCGATGCATAATTTAGTAAAAATACTGATAATATATGACGATTATTTGCAGACCGCGCAAAAAAAATAAGGTGTGAGTGTCGTTAACACTCACGAAGACTGTTTAGTCACTGTCAAGTCACTGATTATCCTTTTTAGTCATTGTTTAATCACTGTCAAGTCACTGTTAAGTCATCTCAAGTTTCCAAGTCAGTGTTTAGTCACTGATTAATAGACCTTGGATTTTGCATATTTGCATATTTTTTAAGGATTAAGATAGGTAAATTCTGATGATACCAAAGTTCGTTTCATTAGAAATAGAGTTGAAAACAATGGGCATATTTTGAATTTTTTTGCATATTTGCATGGAATGCATATGCACAATATATGCAAAAAAAATTCAAAAAAAACAACATATGCAAAATATGCAAAACATATGCAAAATATGCAAAATAATTCCTATGTTAAAAAATTGAAAAATAATATAAAACCGATATAAAGGGTGGTATACATATTGAAAGTTGCCCTTTTAGGCATTTTGACCAAGTTTGACCATTTATATCTTAAAAACTTGACGTTCTAGAATAATTTTGATAATTGACTTTTAGTCAGCTTGAAAGCCTCTGTCGAACGTTATCTGCCTCATTTCCCGTCCCGAAATGGCCCAATATTTGTTGAACTGTGTTATTGTCAGATATTAAAGTAGAGGAAATGATACACAGAAAAAACGAGAAGGCCAAGCTAACTTCGTCTTTGCCGAAGTTTTTATACCCTTGCAAATGTTTTAATACATCAGAGTTTAAGAACGCCAGCATAAAAACAAAAAATTTTTCTAAATAAAACCCACTTTTCGACCGCTAGTTCCTATGACAGCTATAAGATATAGTCATCCGATTTTGACCAAAACTTCCAAATCTGTAGAAAAGCGTTAAATATTAATAATCGGTGATGTGAGACACGTTAACATTAAAAACAAAAAAATTTTTCTCATTAAAACCCATTTTTCGACTGATAGTTCCCATGGCAGCTATAAGATATAGTCATCCGATTTTGACAAAAACTTCCTAAACTATGTGAAAGCGTATAGTATTAATAATTGCTGAAGTGGAAGTCGTTAACATTAAAAACAAAAAAGTTTTTCTCACAAAGACCCACTTTTCGACCGATAGTTCCTATGGCAACTATAAGATATAGTCATCCGATTTTGGGAAAAACTTCCAAATCTATGTGAAAGCGTATAATATTAATATTCGCTGAAGTGAGACACGTTAACATTAAAAACAAAAAAGTTTTTCTCACAAAGACCCACTTTTCAACCGATAGTTCCTATGGCAGCTATAAGATATAGTCATCCGATCCGGTCGGTTCCGACATATTAGCAGTGTGCAGTAAAAAGAAGACTCTGTGCAAAATTTCAGCTCGATAGCTTTAAAACTGAGAGACTAGTTCGCGTAGAAACAGACAGACGGACAGACGGACAGACAGACGGACGGACAAAGCTCAATCGACTCAGCTCGTCGTCCTGATCAAGAATATATATAGTTTATAGGGTCGGAAATGAATATTTCTATGCGTTGCAAACTTCTGGGCAAAATTATAATACCCTTTGCAAGGGTATAAAAATCACGATATTATGAGTATTTTACCCGGGTATTTTCAGAAGCAAATCGCCCACCATATCAAAAAAATTTTCATTTTTTTTTTTGTATTTATATATTTTTGGGTAAAGAGAGTATCACATTGATATGAAAAATTGATCTTATTTCGATATTATTAAAGATAGGGGGTGATATTTGATCTTTTTTTTTGTACTTAATACATATTTTATAGGTTTAATAATAATTCAATATAATTGGTATTACTTCGACGTTTCTCTCAAAAGCCATTTTGTGAGCGGGAAAGCTTTATTCAACGTCACAAAAATTACTTGGAGCAAAATATTGAATGATATTTTCATATGTGACGGATTCAAGTCCAAACAAATCTTCAACATTTAGATTTAAAATATTATTAATGTTGAAAATGATATTAAAATTTCTCTTTTAAATCCATTCCGAAATCAATACTTTCAGTTGCCTTAAACAAATTCATTGACTTGGCCTCTGCTATCTGCATAAAATGATGCCACTTTCGACCATGTACCATACCTGGATATGATCGGTTCTGGTAATAACTCCTCGTTGAGTGTTTGCTTGTTGCGTTGTACACTGAGCGAACTCTTTTTAGACATTATATGAACGAGTTAGCGTCAGGGAAACGATGTTCTTACTTTTTCCGCAATTAAATTCAAAGCGTGTGCCAAACAAGTTTTGTATATGAGATTCGGTTAAAAAATTTTTTTTTTTTTACCAGCTTAATCATATATGCCGCAGCATCCGTGAAGAGCACCAATATTTTTGACTCCTTTCCGTGTGGCCACAGAATACGAATGCTCTCGTTCACAAATCGAGAAACAGTTGCATTATTTACTTCTTCCAACTGTTTACACGGCAATAAATGAGCATGAAAATTAATTTTCGCTCAAAGTTCCTACAATCGATTTCTTATATTCTTCTGTATAGCTTGCACATTATTATTTAACGAGTGGAATTCAGTTTTTCAATAAAATTCATTTGCATCTATTTTGCATATTTTGCATATATTTTGCATATTTTGCATATATTTTGCATATTTATAGCATAAATTATTGCATATCTTTTGCATATATTTTGCATATTTTCGATATGCATTAAAATTTGTTATATTTGAGCGATTAAAGACCTAAATAAAAAGTTTCGTACCAATCTGATGAAAATTATGGAAATATGCAAAATCCGAGGTCTACTGATTAATCACTGTTTAGTCACTGTCTAGTCTCTGCCAAGTCTCTGTTTAGTAACTGCCTTGTCTCTGTCAAGTCACTGTTTAGTTACTTTTTTGTCACTGCCAAGTCACTGCCAAGTCACTGTTTGGTCACTGTTCAGGAACTATCAAGTCACCGTTTATTTACTGCCAAGTCACTGTTCAGTCACTGTTCAGTCACTGTTTGTTCACTGCTTAGTCACTTAACTCCTCTTTCCACCTCTTTCCCCCTCTTTTCTTTTTCACAGCGTCACGTGACGCCTAAATCAAATTTTACTCCTAATAAAACATTCCGTACCGAAATCAAGGATGTTTCACATCAAAATTTCAGAAATTATACAAATAGCCAATACATATTCAGGCTTGTTCTCAATTCCACTTCGGTTTTCGTATAAACGTTTGTATTGGCCATTTTACTTTTACAAATTTAAATGGGATTTGTAAAGCAAATCTGTGCCTACTAGATCATGGCTTCATTTTTCTACGAATTGAATCCACTTGGCATTAAGCTGTCGGTTTCACCTGCTTGAGCAATTCCACTTTTACTGATAGCGGATCTAGTATAAATGTCACTTTCCATACAATCTTATTAAAATAGAGTTCACAGGTGCATTGACACGTACGCTATAAGCATTTAAAGCTTTTTATAGATCACTGCCTTAACTAGTGATATATATGAAAAATTTTAGTCAAACCCATTTAATTTTCTAAAAATCGCTTTCGATCCAAAAACTACCCAAATCGTATGAGGAATAGGGTCGATATTGCGATGTGATCAACACAAAGATTTTGCTCAGCAATGGTTGATCTGTACAGTACTGTTTCAAGAGTTTCCCGGTCCTCTCACTAGCAGTAACTTTTATATCAACTGCCCTTGGATTAAACATTTGAGGACTACAAAAAAACGACACAAAGAGCGTTCTTTGATGTGAGCTCGAAAGTTATGCAACTTAAAGTAATTAAGTCTATATTATTACATTTAATTTAAACCACTTTGTGGTAAGAATTATTTCTTCTCTTCTGAAATAGTAAAAAACAAAACCATTGCCTCTTAACTTTGTTACGCACCTTATTGCCCCCCCATAAAATAAAACCAAGTAAATGATTCGCATCTCTTTTTAACTCACGCCGCACATCGCACACACGTGTTAAGTTTTGCATACGACAACAACTCGTTGGGCATACACAAAAAAGGGTTTCCGAATTTCTGAGAGGGTAGAAAAGTGTTGAGCGGCACACGTGCAACTCCATTCCCCTTCCCTTCCCCCTCCCCACCCCAAGCCCATTCTCCCCACCCACGCACTGTCCCGTTTTCCCCACAGCAGCAGCAGTATACTTGCTTGTTCGTACGTTTGTATGAAGTGTTCATTAAGCTGCTTATTATGTTTGCACTTAAAAATTCATATGTGACCATGACAACAAATTGGTTGTTGTCCTTTAAAGCAAATGCCGCTCCCTTTCCACTATTCCCCCCATTTATTAGCATACTTTTGATGAGGACCTTCTGCTTCATTAAGGATTGAAAAATGTAATTACCTTGGCATGACAAAAAAAAAAGGCAGCTGTGCAAGCTGAGACCTAAGCCCCAAGCAATTTATGGACATATTGACACAGATCCTTGGAAAAAAAAACAGCAACAACAATTTGTAAATATTAGATTAGACTTTAGGATAAAAGTGAGGAAGCGGGTTCTGTAGAAATGATTACACAGTTTTGTTATAGTTTTACTCATAGCTGAATAATGGGCCGGGTTGCAAGGGCATAAAGAGCCACTACCTGCCCATCGCTGACATAAATTTGAATAGGAATTGAATAGGAACTGAGTTCTTCTACATATAAACATTACTCCAAATACTGAACTTAATGCCCCAGTACTTGACTCTTGTAGTCTTTGGAATTGTTTGATAATAGCCGCCATGATGTGAATATGTACAAATGAATCGAAATTTTAGTCTTAAGGTATTTTTAAAAAAGAGCGAATGATAGTCACACTGTATAAAATGGAAGAGGACGAGACGGTACATAAAGCAAACAGCAGACAAGCCATATAGAAAACCGTAAAGAATCATTGTAAGAATGGATGCCGCATGGATCGCAGCTAGTAAAATCTGTGTAAATTTTTTATCTTATGAAAACCGTGTAAATAGTGTTACAGTTTTGAATAAAAATAACCGAAAAACCGAATAAAATTAAAAAATAGGGAAAAATATAGTGTCGTTAACACTCACGAGTCTTTGATGTGACACATGATGAGCTTATTTTCAAATCACAAGCTCTCTTAATGGCACTTTTTAGAAAGAAGAAAACTAACAGGGAGTAGAAATATCAGCACCAAGATCACCTGCTACAGTGTTCTCTCATTTTTCCAGGAAGTCTTGTTACCCACAAAGCTCCTAACCAGATCCAATATAGCTAGATCCCACTTAGATCGTACCCAGATCCCACCTAGATTTTACCCTGATCCCATCCATATACCTCCCAGATCCCACTTAGATCCCAACCAAATCCCACCCAGATCCTACCCGGATCCGCACTGATACTACCCTGATCCCACCCAGATCCTACCCAGATCCAGCACAGATCCCGTCCAGATCCCACTCAGATCCTATTCAGATCCAGCCCAGATCGCGCCCAGATCCTACCCAGATACCATCCAGATCCCATCCAGATCCCATCCAGATCCCACTCATATCCCACCCAGGTACCACTCAGATCCTATTAAGATCCAACCTAGCTGAATCCCACATAGATCTCACCTAGATCATACCCATATCCCACCCAGATCTCTCGCAGATCCCACCCAGACCGCGCCCAGATCCTACCCAGACCCCTACCAGATTCCGCAGAGATTCCTTCCAGATCCCACCCAAGTACCACCCAGATCCCTCCCAGATCCCAGCCAAATCCCACCCCGATACCACCCTAATAAGATCTCACCCAAATCCCTCCCAAATACCACCAGATCCCACCTAGATCTTTCCCAGACCCCACTCAGTTGCCCCTCTTCTGCCCATTTTCTTGTGTGTGTGTGTTTGCCGGGAAACTTCACAAAACAACAGCACAAAATATAAAAGGCGTCAGCGACACGTGACGCTGAAATGAAAGTTTACTCCTACTAAAATCGTCCGTACCGAAATTAAAGATGTTTCACATCAAAAATATGTAAATGTCGTTAACGCTTTAATATGAAACATGATGCTAAGTTTAGTGGGGTTAGTTTTAAAATCGCAAAAGCTCTCCCAATGCACATTGGGGCGGAATGGCCTTATTTTTGGCATAAAGTCAAAAATTATTTTTAAATATTTTTATAATTTTTGTATTATTTCCGTTAAATATTATAAATGCCTACCCTTAATAAAAAGATAAAAAAAACACTTTTTTTGCCCATCCCTGGTTTTTGGCAGCGCGTTGAATCAGCTGTTTGCGCAAGGCTAGTTATGCCTCGTATGTGTTGGAAATTTATTGCACAAGTTAAGAAGCTGCTGAGCAAATCTAACAGACATGTTGAGCGATTTAAGGAAGCAAATGCCAGCTGGCTTGCATCTGTAATCTCATTTTGCCCAAATAAGGGCAAAGTTGAAAATAAAAGTGGACGGCCTCTTCTAGGATATGAAAACACAGGATCGCGTTTAAAAAGAAAGTTAGCTTCCGATCTTTCGAAAGAAAATTCACAAAATCATCAATCAAATACATGCGGCTGCCATCTCTGCACAGAAGTCAGCAGACAAAGACATGTCACAAATTCTGAAAGCAACATTAAATACGCCTAGCACAACGGAATTAACGGAGCAAATTTCAAAGAAACAACTAATTTTACTGTCTGCTGATGAGGCCTTAACCTTTATTATGGAAAAATCCTTTTTCAAGCTGAAATATAATAACATTCGGTTAATGAATATTGAAAAGAATTGCAACATTAATCCAAGCTATGAAAAGGTGAAGGAAGCTAAGAAAAAGTGCAGGCCTCTGGTAATAAGAGTATCAGAAACTATTGCGGAAGTGCCATTGCAGAACTTACTGGACCACACCGCATCCAGAATAATTTTATTTCAAAAGCCAGTTTTTGAACAATTTTCTAATATAAGCTATGGATTTGACGTTTCGACGGGAGAAAGTATATACAAGCAACGATTTAATGAACCGAAACCAAAACGCCTGGACCAATCTTTGTTCGTCACAACGATTATTCCTCTTCAAATGATAGATCAACGTGGGCGAATTATCTGGATCAACCGTAACCCACAGTACGTTAAGTATTGCAGGCCCTTAAAAATGGAGTTCACCAAAGAAAGTCGAGAACACATTTTAAATTCAAAAGCGCTTTTAAATTTTCAAATTGAAAACTTAAAGCCGTTTTTTTTATGAAGAAAACCAAATGAAAGTTGAAGTTGTGTACGATTTACATATGATGGCAAAGTATTAAATACCATAACCGGGACAAACTCCACGCAATCATGTCCAATTTGCAGTGCTAGTCCAAAGGATTTGTTTTTAAGATAACGGACGTTAACAGCCAAGCCTTTGAGCCAAAGCATAATACTATTCAGTTCGGAGTTAGTCCTCTTCATGCATGGATTCGGTTCTGGAGTTTGGAGCTTCAGAAAATGATTGTGACAAAGCCGCAATGTTGGCACGCAAAAAGAAATAGAAGGAAACTTTGGACTGAAATGGGATTGCATATCAACAAACCAATCTAGAATGGCTCTGGAAATTTTAATGATGGGAATACGGCGCGAAGAGCTTTTGCAAATGTCAATTACTGGCCTCGATATTGATTAATTAATTAATTAATTCGAAATTAACTAATAATTTAAATAGCACATATTTAAAGTTTCAACTTTCTGTCTCTAATTTTGAAATTTATGCCAAAAAATCGGCATTTTCGCCCACTGTGCAATGGTAGAAATACCAACAACCAGATCACTGGCTTCTGTGTTCTTCCTTCTTTTCTGTAATTCTGTTAAGTCACTGTCAAGACACTGTTTAGTCTCTTTAAGTCACTATTAAGTCACAGTCAAGGCACTGTTTAGTCACTGTTAAGTCACTGCTAAGTAACTGTTTAGTCACTGCTAAGTCACTGTCAAGTCTTTCCTTAGTCACAGTTTAGTCGCAGTTTTGGCACTGTTTAGTCTCTTTTAAGTAACTATGATGTCTCAGTCAAGGCACTGTTTAGTCACTGTCAAGTCACTGTTTAGTCACTGCTAAGTCACTGTCAAGTCTTTCCTTAGTCACTGTTTAGTCGCAGTTTTGTCACTGTTTAGTCTCTTTAAGTCACTATTAAGTCAAGGCACTGTCAAGTCACTATTTAGTCACTATTTGACCTTATTTCCAAAATTTTTATAACAAATTTTTTTAAACGAATCTTTAAGCCGTGAAATAATGCAGAAGGGCGGTCTTTTGCTTCTCTTACTCATCCATGGTTACTAATTTTCGTTCCAAGTTATCTTATTAACACTCTGCAGTCTCAATTGAATGTAGTTCAGTATTTGAAGCTTCCCGATTTAAGTTCAAAATTTACTCCTTTTTTCCACGGTCACTTTTTTAGCAGTTTAAGCACTTTTAGTCCATCAACTGAGGTCACTTTTCTAGTGCAGAGTCTATTTCATTTCCCTTCACCACATTAAATCACCTTCAGGAGCGACACCAAAAAAAAAAAAGAAACCAACCAACCAACCACTTTAGTCTCCAGCCTGTCTGGACGTGTGTCTGCTCTTTTTGAGGTAAGAACGGAAGGGCGTTGATGATAATGGACAGCAGCAGCAGCAGCAGCCTCACCAACAGCAGCAGCAGCAGACAAAGAGTGAAAATATAAAATAGAAAACGACGCTCTTGCAGAAGCATTTTTGATAGATGACATTGATTGATGATGATTAATAATGTTGCATTTTTATTGCTTTTCTGATCAAAGCTTTCCAGCTGCTTAAATACCATTAGCATTTTGGTCCATTTTGCCACTTAAAGTCCTGTTCACACCTCACAAGCAGGACGAAACAGTTTATCGCCCACTCATCACGTTATCACCCTTCCGTTCGTGTGTTTACTTTGTTACGTTCATTATTACGCTTGAATGCGGCGCAAACTCATCAAGGCAACAGCCGGTAGGGCAGCAGCCAAAACCTCATAGTTCCAGCATCAACGACGTCCCTTTCCTTCTTATTGTTACTTTGGCCAAAAGTGGTGGTGCCACATGTTTCCACGCATATTCGCTCAATTAAAAAGCATAAAATTACATTCTCGCTCAAATAAACTTTGCCTTCAAAGTTGTTTACCTCTCACTCTTAAAGTCGGTGAGTCGTTTGGCTGGATATATATATAAATAAGGGTGGATGCTGTTGCTTCTCTTACTTTTCATTATAAACTTTCAATTGATGACATTCAATAATTAAGTTTCTTTTTTGGGAATTGATTCACTTACTTGGGCAGAAGCGTAAGAACTGAAATTAAGGTAGTGATCTGCAATTTTTAATATCCGGCTCGAAGGACCACTATTTTTGTAACGTTTGAAGCAACACCATTCCACAAGCTTTCAACAATAAGATAAACATCATTATTATTATTTGTGATTTAATGTTCTTTCAAAACTCGCACAATAAATGAACTAATTATTCATTTATTAATTGACATATCAAAAACCATTAACTTTCATTATGATTTGATAACTCAGCTTTCCGCTTCAAACAACCTTAAATTGAATATAATTTCATAATTTGATTGAAATTGCATTTGGTTATTCTAAACGCATTTACATAAACGGTCAACCGGAAATTTACCAACCCACAAACAAATATTTGTATCAACTTGACCGCTTCCGTTTGATTACCGTTGGATTTTTTTTGTGTGTGTGTGTGTGTTTGTGAGCGCGCGCGCGCTCCGTATGCCTCCTTCTTGATATTCAGTTTGAGTTTTGTATTGTCGGTTGACCAAGCGGACAGACAGACAGACAGACAACACAAATGGAATTTGTACGCAAAAAGTTAGCTCTATTATACCAAAATTTTAATGAAATCATTTAATTTGCCCACGAACAAAACAAATCAACAGAAACACGAAATAAAGCAAAACAAAACAAAATTTGCTTCTAATTAAAAAATCATAAAAAACAACAATATAGTGAGATGTATGATTATTAGCATTTAAGAGGGGGAGAAGAGAAGTTGACTAGTTTATCATATTTTCATTCAATGAAATTATTATAATACAGATATTTAGGATTCGAAATGACTTTTGGAGCTCGCTAACAGGCGGACACGTTGAAAGAGGGAAACGAATTTACATTTTAACTCTGTCGTTTCTTAACATTACATGTACTCATTGCATTTGCTTTCATAAGAAACTTTGCTGGGCAGAATCTACCCAAAGTGTCTTTTGCGTATGTTTGTGTGTTATAAATATTTCATCCTCGTCTTTTCTCAACATAATCTTTGCTCATTGCATTTGTTTTCAAGAGAAACTTTGGTGGGGAATCAGCCGAAAGTGTCTTTTGCTTATGTTTGTGAGTTATAAATATTTCATCTCTGTCTTTTCTCAACATAATCTCTGCACATTGCATTTGCTTTCATAAGAAACTTTGCTGGACAGAATCTTTCGAAAGTGTCTATTGCGTATGTTTGTGTGTTATAAACATTTTACCACTGTCTATTTTCAACATAATCTATGCTCATTGCATGTGTTTTCATGAAAAAATGCCGAAAGTGTCTTTTGCTGATGTAATTGTGTTGTGCGTGTGCCTTAGGTTACGTTAGGTTGCAATGGTTAGAGTAGGAGAATCCTATTTCTTCCCTTAGGCCAATGAAGGTCCGTTGTGTTACCATATAACCCTTTCTACGCTGTCGTCGTAGAGGGAGCGTCTTCCCCGTTAAACCATTTAGAAAATAGTAGAAATTTGAGCAGCGAGGCTATATCTATTTCAGAGATGTCTGACAGAGCGTTTAGAAAAGGACGACCCAGAACTGTAAGTCGTCTTCTGCTAAGAGCTAAACAATGACAGAAGTGGTGTTGTACACTCTCCTCCTCATCCAATGAGTTGCAGCTTCTACAGAAGTCATTGTGTCTGATGCCGAGCCTAGCGGCGTGTCTTCCTCTTGGGCAGTGTCCAGTTAGGGCCTCTACTAATAAAGAAATATTTACTCTCTCTTGATGGAGTAGCGCTCTAGATTTTTTAGTATTAAGGGTAGGGCATGTAAGCCTAGATATTTCACATGTGTGAATTGTTTGCCATCGATTCATGGTTATTTGATAGTTAGTTTCCTTTGTTTGTAGCTTAAAGGTCGCAAGAGGCACGCCTATGTTGTTCTTATCCGGTAGGAGCTGAGTGATGGTGCCAAGTCTGGCGAGGTGGTCGGCCATCTCGTTGCCTTCTATGTTGGAATGTCCAGGACCCCAAACGAGATTAATTTCAAAGTGCTGAGCCATCTCATTAAGAGATCTGCGGCACTCTGTAAGAGTTTTGGTGTTGTTAATAATGCCGTCAAGGGCTTTTAATCTGTTTGAGAAAATGAATACTTTACTTCCTGGGATTGCAGTGGTTTCCAGAAGGTGGGAGGTCTCCTGGATGGCCATAACCTCTGCCTGGTAGACACTACAGTGATCAGGAAGACTAAATGAAGTTTTTATCCCAAGATCTGGACTGAATACTCTTCCTCCCACCTGTCCATCCAGTTTGGAGCTATCAGTGTAGAAATTGATGGCATTCGGTTTTGAGTGTGTCATTGAGTTCCAGTCCAGCCGACTTGGTATGGTGACTTTATACATAGTGGTGAACGTGATTGTTGGGATGCAGTAGTCAGGTTTTGGCGGTATCGCCCCTTGATGCAGTATTATAGAAAAGTGGCCAGAGTTACTATCTTCCCAGGTACCACTTTCTCTCAGCCTGAGAGCAGTATTACTAGCGATTTCTCTTCCCAGAAGATTTAGAGGCGTAACATTATGTTAAGTGCATCTGTTGGGGTTGTACGCAATGCACCAGTCAGACATAGTGAAGTACTACGTTGAACTTTAGTTATGGTTCTGAGGACGGACGGTTTCCCCAGAGCCGGCCACCATACGATGATTCCGTATAGTAGTATTGGACGTACAACGGCTGTGTACAGCCAGTGAACTTTTTCAGGGGAAAATCCTCATCTACGACCAATCGCACGTTTGCACGAGAAAAGTGCAGTATTTGCTTTTTTGAAGCGTTCAGTTATATTTTCGTTCCAATATAGTGTTTTGTCCTGTGGTACACCCAGGTATTCAGCTGAATCACTGAATTTTTGGGTGTATAATGTTTAATAGTGGGGGTGTTAAATTTCGTGTCTTATACTTGCGGGTGAAGAGGACGAGTTCAGTTTTGGTTGGATTGACTTCAAGGCCACTTTGTATCGTCCAATTTGAAAGTGTTGAGAGTGCATCCTGCATCAGATCGCAGAGCGTCTGAGGAAATTTGCCTCTTGTAATTATGACAACGCCATCTGCATACGCTACCAGCGTATGTCCACTCGATTCCATGAGTCGCAACAATTCGTTGACTGTTACCACCCAAAGAAGTAGCGAAAGAACACCTTCTTGAGGAGTGCCTCTACTTACATATGTTCGGGCGCAGGCATCTCCTAGTTGCGAGTTAACCACCCTGCTGGTAAGCATAAGTCGGATGAACTCCACCAGGAGTGCCTTCACATTCAGATTTGTCAGGGCAGAGCTGATAGTGTTGGGGAGAACATTGTTAAAGGCACCCTCGATGTCAAGGAATGCCGTGAGTGCATATTCTTTAGCCTCAAGTGATTTCTCTATTTTTGACACAAGATAGTGGAGTACTGTTTCTGTTGACCTGCCCTTGCTGAATGCGTGCTGCGCTGATGACAGAGTGGATGGGTCTATTGACTGCCTTAGGTGGGCATCTATCAGTCTCTCCAGTATCTTGAGGAGAAAAGATGATAGGCTGATCGGCTTTAAGTCATTGGGTCTGACATGCGAGGCTTTTCCTGCCTTTGGTATAAAAACCATTTAAATGTTTTTCCACAGAGTGGGCAACAGACAAAGATTGTGTGAAGCCATGCAATTATATTTGATAGTGATTGTTGAAGTTTAGAGGGGAAGATTCTATCTGGACCCGGCGATTTGTAGGGCTGGAAAGAGTTGACAGCCCACTTAATTCGTTGTTCAGTTATTATGCCACTTATTTGACTTGGCGCGATACTTCTGGGTTTCTCTGTGGGATCACAAGATGTTGAACATCCCGGAAAATGCGATTCTAGTAGTAGATTGAGGGATTCACGGGTGGATTCAGTCCAAGTTCCCTCAGAATTTTGTAGGTTGGAGAACTCGCTATGCCTTAGTAAACTGCAAGTGTGTATGCGTGCTATTTCGAATCTCTAGAGATTTTGTAGATTTGTGACTAGCAACGATCTCTAACACTTCGTTTGGCGGAAACAAAATCAATTCGTTCGATTCGTTAACAGGAACACGGTCATTTCCATAAAAGTGTGTCAAAAGGTGAAGTAATCTATAATTATTTTATCAAAACATTAATTTCGCTAAGCTCTCGTACCATCACTTTAGAAAGGGTGCTCAACTGACCTATAATATGTAAATTTGAACCAAATGAAAGTCAATCAGCCCTATATTAATATTAAGCCCTTCTCCCAGTTTGGTTCAATGAACCTTTCGCCAAGTCAACGCCCGTAAGAAGAAAGGCTCTTTTCATAGAGAAGAACCACAATAATAATGATAATGATATCATATGGAAATGGTATAAACAAAAGAAAAGAAGAACGAAAGAAACTACAACAAAAAACTTGTGCATAATCCACATAAGCCACAAACTCGCTTCTTCCCTTCCTCCTCCCTTCTCTTCACTTTGCACTTTAGGATTACATCATGACACCTTCTTTATATTTTTGCTGCTTTGTTTTGCTTCCATATCGAGAGCTCATTTAAATTTATCAACTTTTTGACTCAGTGAATTTAATTAAGAAAGAAGAAAAAAAAAAAAAAAACTTCTTGAGACTTGGTGGAGTCTGTTGCTGTTGTGGCTGCTTATAAACTTTGTCACTCGCTTGCTGCTGCTGCTGGGTGCTTGAAAAGCAATTGACATACAAAATACTTTGGGTGTCATGCCATGAATAACGCCACCTCTTGCCTCGCCTCACCCCTCAGCTCACCACGCAGCACCTGTGTGTATGTCTTGTTCAGGGCTCCATTGTTTCGTTTACAAAAATTTACCGTTACTGCATTTTTCGGTCGTTCCGTTGCAGACCAAAAGTTTATTAAACTTTTAAGAGTAGCTTCCACATTTTCGTCGTTTTTTTTTTTCACCAACATGGGGAAAACACAACAGAAAGGCGGAGAGAATGCAATATTGATTGTGTCTGGATGACGCATTTTGACAGCTAACAAAGAAAAAATGAAGCATGAACATATCCATGTCAATGTCCATCAACTTTTGATTAGACTTGTTGAAGAAAAATTAAATTTTTACGTTTATACGCACGTCTTATTTGCAAATAACAGTTTTGTAATTAACAAATTTTTGCGTATAAACGCTGAGTTAATTTTTAATTTGCAAATAGCTAAGTCACGAAAACAATTACTGATTAGTAGACTTATTTGCAATTAGTGTGCTAGGCGTTGCCACTCTTTTCAGTGATTTTGTTGTTTCCAACTATATGGTAGCCCTGCAAAATTGTTGTTGATATTATATCGACTGCTGGCGAAGGAGAAAGGTAAAATGTTAAAATAAAAACTGAAAACAAGCATTTCAATTGGACCACGGCGGAGACGAAGGAACTTCTTAGACTGATGAAGGAAAATTAGGTCATGAAACTGCTGGATGACAAAACACGTCGTAACAACAATGTAAATTGCTGTACAATTGGTCGTGAATGGTATGCCAATAATACCATAATTTGTAAAAAGTTTTTTGTAATATTTAATACGTTATTAAATGCGTATAGGATTCACATAAAACAGCGACAAAGTGAACTTTTAGCTGTGGGAATAGATACCACAGTAGTGCAAGAAATGCTTACAGAAGAAATTGAAGAGGACATGGCAGGTGGAGGACCCACACCCAAGAACATTTTCGATGTCAGCGAGATTGAATAATTCGATGATGAAACAAATCTTACAAATGAAATCTTGTTATCTGAGCCGCAGCAAACCGTGAAGAAGGCTTCAAAGAAAAAAAGTAGGTTGTAATTCTATGTGATCTGTAATCATTATTCATACTGATTTATAAAAGAATGCCTCGTGTTTAGCTCATTATTTACGTGAATCTAATGATGTGATGGCAGAGAACCGAAACGAGACTAAGCAAATGCTGCTTGAACTGCTTCAAAAATAAGAATAAAACCTTTTAACTTATTCTATCTTGAGATAATTTGAATCTAATCACATTACACATTTATATGAACTGCTGTAAAAGTCCCTGTGACTGAAGCTTATTGAATGATGTTTTTGAATTAAAGAGAAATTAAGTTTTTATTTTATTTTCATGTCGTATTATTTATGTATATGTATGAATGTATATTCGTATTTGTGAAATTAATACGGTAACATAAGTAGTTCTCATTCCACGCAGGGCAAAATTATTTGCCAAGAAGTTTTATATATGTCTGGTCTCTTCTTGGTCTAGTCTTAAATCTGTTTAATTACAGCATGAACAATGGAAACCAAAAAATTACTTTAATATCTCTCAATAATGGTTTGATGGCGGCGTTGTCTTCTTTCACTTGCCACTAGAAACTGTAAATGTCTATCGAGCACTCGTTTATGCAATAATTGGTTTCGTTTTTTGCATTAACTGCATTGTAAGAAACATTACTTTAGAATCCATCATTAAACTTATTTTTATGTGATTTTCTTATCAACGTTTCCACATTCTCAGTTCTACCAGATACTCAGTTCTGCCAACCCGGCAACACTAAAAACACATTTACTTACGTACAATATTAAGCGTATAAACGGTGAGTTAGTTATTTACAAATTATTTCTATTTGCAAATAGCTGGCGTATAAACGTAGTAATAGATTGATGAGTTTTTACATATGTATGTTACATTTCAATTACATTCGTATTAAACATATCTTTAATAGAGTGTCCCAAAACATAAGGAACATTTTTTTTTTTTCGCGAAATCAAATATGCATATCCTCTATTTTTATTTCATTTAACCTCATTGACTTACAAAATAAATATTATTGAGATTATACAACGTTAGCCCGTGCCGAATTGATGCAAAACTTCTCACATGAAAATTTTTTACTGATTTACTACACAGTGCAACACTATAAAAAAAACCCCGGCATAAGACACTTAAATTTTGATAAAAGGGTCCCCTGTAAGCATCACCTCATGCCCAATTTTTCACATGAAACTTCGGTTCGCGTTTTATGGGAACTTTTGTACTTGCAACACACATCGACAACAATTTTAAATTAGTTTTAAATAGTTCAAAAAATTCTCAAAAATTCAGCAAATGTGGACAGGGTCATGGGGAACGCAATATAGAAAATTCACTTCAATCGTGCAATCGGTTACGGTACATCCTAAAGAAGGTATACCTTAATTCTTGAATATTTTTAAAAGCGCACAGTAGATTTTCATTAAAATCGTTTTTTATGATGGTATTGGGCTATTGCATGTCCCTAAGAGACGCGATATGGAGTACAAATCATTTCATATAAGGGCAGTTTTCACGGATAGCGAAAAATTTCTCGTGAAAAAGTTGATATTCCGCAGATTCTTAACAGAGTCTGTCTGTTAAGCCGCTGCTATAGTCACGATAACACCCTTTTTTCTATCGATAAGCGCTTCAAAGAAACCTAGTGCTTATTTTTGCACTGTTAAATGAGCCCGCAAAATTATAAACAACAACATCGCATTCTGTGTGCTATTTGCATAAATAATTATTATTAAATGAAATACAATTTTGATTTGGCGACCTTTCTAATTGTAGATATATTGTCTCCGGCTCGAGGTCAGGTTGATAGAAAAAATGATATATGTTTCTTTTTTTTGGAAGACAATACATTTAATGAAATGAAATAACACGTTAATTGTTCTTATCATTATTCCATTTTAGTGCGCAGTAACCTCCAATTGAACCTCGGTAATTGTCTCATCCGACATTTTCTGTGCGACTCTTCCATTAAACGCGCTAGATATTGCCATTAGGCAACGTTTTTTGCCGAAATCTCTCCCTCTACCACTGTGTGAGTAAAATTTTGAGTTGCCACAATGAAGAATTTCATTGTCAGAATAAAGTTAACAACACTCAAAAAGGAGGAGTTTCTATGGAGCAACGCACATTTCAACAAATAAATATATAAAAGCTTGAGTTCTTACAATGGCGACGAGGATTAAAATTCGCTAAAATAATGAAATATCATGGGTTTGTCCGGAAAGTAATAGGAGTGATTTACTTCCGCCGCGACTGTACTTCGGAGCCAGCGCGCACCGACTGGATTCGATAGAGGGCGTTCCTAGCTAACGAACGAGCGGCTGTTTAGTTGTCTCCGAGCACCTGGAGACAATCATTTTCTGTGATTGGTGCAAGCCAGCAAAAGGTACGCGATTAAATTCTGTGTGATACAGAGACGTTTGATATGATCAAGCAGGCTTATCCAGATGTTGCTTTAGCAAGAAGTGGTATGTTTCAGTGGTCGCCGATGAAGACCGTGTCCATCTACTTCGACAGCCACCGACAATGTGACTCGTGTGCGCAAAGTTTTGAACTCAGACCGTAGACTAAGTATTGGTTTAATTGCCCAGATGTTAAATTTACAAAAATCTGTGGTTCATGACATTGTGACGGAGCATTTGAACATGCGCAAGGTGTGCACAAAGATGGTACCAAAAGTGATCACTGACGACCAGAATTGTGAACAGCTAGCTAACTAAGGCCGGCATCCCAACGCTTCCGCAGCCGCTCTACAGCCCAGTTGTGGCCCCCCACTTTTTTGTTTTCTCGCCAGAAAAGGCCGACGACAGAGGGTATCCAAGCAGCATGCACCGCGGCTCTCAAGACTATTCCGGAGAATGCCTTCCGTGACGTCTTCAATGCTTAAAAATCGTGCTGGCAGCGTTTCATCGACGCAGAAGGAGCCTATTTTGAAAGTATTTAAAGAATTATAACGATTGGCTCAATAAATTTTTGTAAATCGACTCAATAAATAAATCGAAATCGAATCGAAAAATAAAACTAGAAGGACAAGCTAACTTCGTCTTTGCCGAAGTTTTTATACCCTTGCAAATGTTTTAATACATCAGAGTTTAAGAACGCCAGCATTAAAAAAAACAATTTTTCTAAATAAAACCCACTTTTCGACCGCTAGTTCCTATGACAGCAATAAGATATAGTCATCCGATTTTGACCAAAACTCCCAAATCTGTATAAAAGCGTTTAATATTAATAATCGCTGAAGTGAGGCACGTTAACATTAAAAACAAAAAAATTTTTCTCATTAAAACCAATTTTTCGACTGATAGTTCCCATGGCAGCTATAAGATATAGTCATCCGATTTTAACAAAAACTTCCTAATCTATGTGAAAGCGTATAGTATTAATAATTGCTGAAGTGGGAGCCGTTAACATTAAAAACAAAAAAGTTTTTCTCACAAAGACCCACTTTTCAACCGATAGTTCCTATGGCAGCTATAAGATATAGTCATCCGATCCGGTCGGTTCCGACATATTAGCAGTGTGCAGTAAAAAGAAGACTCTGTGCAAAATTTCAGCTCGATAGCTTTAAAACTGAGAGACTAGTTCGCGTAGAAACAGACAGACGGACAGACGGACAGACAGACGGACAGACAGACGGACGGACAAAGCTCAATCGACTCAGCTCGTCGTCCTGATCAAGAATATATATAGTTTATAGGGTCGGAAATGAATATTTCTATGCGTTGCAAACTTCTGGGCAAAATTATAATACCCTTTGCAAGGGTATAAAAATCTGAAGATTATCCTACCGGAAAATTGTATCTTTTTTTTATTTTTCTAAAAAATCTTTTATTTTAAAACTTTGCAAGGGCTATCAGCAATTTTCTTTCCCAATGTTAACTTGCAATGCCAAACAGTATATAAAACAAAGGCAAAGCTAACTTCGTCTGTACCGAAGTTTTGATACACTTGAAATAGCTTGTCTCAACGGTTAGAGACTTCGAACAAACTTCGCAGATCAGCTTAAAAACATTACATATTGCCCATGACCGTGTTTAAGAGCAGTAATATTGAGAACAAACCAGTTTTTCGTACAAAAATCAATTTTCCGAACTAACATTTGTATGGCAGCTACAAGAAGTAGTCATCCGATCCGGTCGGTTCCGACATATTAGCAGCGTGCAGTAAAAAGAAGACTCTGTGCAAAGTTTCAGCTCGATAGCTCCAAAACTGAGGGACTAGTTCGCGTAGAAACAGACAGACGGACGGACAAAGCTTAATCGACTCAGCTCGTCATGCTGATCAAGAATATATATACTTTATGTGGTCGGAGATGATTCCTTCTATGCGTTGCAAACTTCTGGGCAAAATTATAATACACTTTTCAAGTGAATAATGATGATAAAAGAGACCCAAAGAAACATTAAAATTAACCCACTTTTTCCTTAGCCAAGAAATTAATAAGTTGTACCAGCATTTTTTCACATCAGCTTTTATGACTAATATT
Source organism: Lordiphosa stackelbergi (assembly GCA_018904235.1). NCBI lineage: Eukaryota > Metazoa > Arthropoda > Insecta > Diptera > Drosophilidae > Lordiphosa > Lordiphosa stackelbergi. The sequence goes on from JAEIFU010000343.1 coordinate 88,159, forward strand.
TCTATTGTTGTTACTCACTTTTTCTTTTCTTTTATAAAGATTTTGTATCTGTCATATCAGCGTGTTGATTGACTTGGCAGCTTTTACGCCCACAAAACCAAATGACCGCCTTTTGGCGAATCTCCCGACAAAACGCAAAACATAAATACATATTACCTGGTGAAAATTCCAAAGAAATGTTGTTGTTTTTGTTGTTTTTTGCATATTTTCACACTTGCCTTGCCTGTTGACAGTTTGTTGATAAATTTGCTTTTGTGTTGGGCGTATGAGCTGGCAGCCAAAAGGCTTTGGCAGATGTCAAATGGTTTTAAATGATTTTTGAGAAATTATGAAATATGTTGGGGTGAGAGAGATTCGGATGTTCATAAAGAACTAATTACCCAAATCAAATCAAGCTTAAAGGTCAACATTTTGACCTCCACAAAAGACTGAAGGGAAATGTTCATTGCATTCCTTTGCTGTTTGCCCCTTTGGATAATCACAAATGACAATGTCAACATGGATGATGATGATGGTTCAGGTCAGCTGGCTCTGTTGGGTCTCCTGCTTCGTTTGCTTGCTTCTTTGACTGGCAGTTTCAATTTACACTAACTTCAACGTCAAGACGTTTACACAGAGTGAGAGAAAAACAATTTAAACGCAGAAAAAAAGGGCTGCCATCTCCCCCCTCCCATCTACCACCTCAGTTTTCCAAGTGACGCCTTTCTCCGGGTATTAGGGTCAAAAGCGTTAAACCAAAACAGCAGCAAACACCAAACTCAGGTAACACCCGGGCAGAGATGCTGAACAAGAAGCAGAACAAAAGTCCAACAGATTTGCTGCAACAACCGCAAAAAGCACAAAGGCATGAAAAACCAAAACCGACAACAACAAATAGCGCAGAACGCTGAAGAGAAATGGAGAGATGGTAAAGCTCCGAGACCAAGAATCAGGTCACACAAAATGTGCACTGCTGTAAAGGCCAGGCCAAAATAATTGGCCAAAAGAAAATGCTTCATGATGCAGTTGGCTTAAAAAAAAATGGAAAAGAAAGTTGAGCCAGAGCGAGACGGAAACAAGAACGGAATCCAGTGCATACAAATTACAAATGGCAAACACAAAACGGCCAAAAGAACTGACAAAGTCACCGTTATGTTGACCGCTTTACTTAACGGTACTGCTGCCACACAGCACACAGAACCGGTTTTGCAGTTTGTTGACGCTTCTTCAACATTGACACCCATATTTGAAAGTCAAAGAATAATTGTGGAAACCGGTTATCAGCATTAGCTGCTGGGATGTGGCTTGTTCTTGTTCTTGCTCTTGGCTGGCTGTCTGCCTGCTGTTTGCCGATTTGCCAATGCTTTCACCACAGATCACAACTCTAATGATGAACATGTGTCAAAGAAATGTTAATATTATGGAATTGGCACATCTCTGATAGAACATAACACCCCAACACCAACACATATTGAATGTAGATTGAAAGAGGAAATGATGTTAATTGACAAAGAACATGGAATCAAATAATAGCTAATAGCAGAGGTTAGACTTTGAATTGAAGTCAATTGAATTGAACAAGTGAGTTGAGTTGGTCAGTTGGTCAATTGAATAGAAGTTTGAAAAGATTAAAAAAAAATGTTTCAATATTTTTTAATTTTTTTCAATAAATATTAATTTCAATTATTGTTAATCTTTAATAGAGGTTAAAAATGTCAATAAATAGAAAAAAAAAAATATAGCTATTTTAGTGTTAAAATATTTTTATTCTTAATACAAAGGCAAAAATTTAGAAGATGGATGTAGACGGCCACCTGATTTTTTTTGTCATTTAATTTTTCGTTCATCCTGTTGAAGTGGTTTCAATATTCTTCATCATTGTCATCCGGTTCTGTTTGGGCCTTATTTGTAGACTTGAAAGAAATTTCGTATACAACCCACAGCTAAATTCTCTGCATTAGTACAGATATGGCCAAGCCTGGCCCGCAGGGGCCGAACACAAATTTAACTGAACGGTTAACTTTAGATTTTGGGAGTGTTAGGAAAAACCAAGTAAGAGGAAATGCTGTACTCGACCTGCTCTGCAGTATATAGTAGGCCATTTCACTGTAACATTGTGTTATTTGTTCCAAGTTTCTAAATACTTTTCTAATAGTTTTTTAATTAACTTCTAATTGAAATCTTTCTTTAATTTGTTTATTTAGCTTTAACTTTCGAAGAAATTTTATTGTATTAGCTTTATAACAAACTAGCAAAAAGCCCGTCGCGCTTCGCTGCGTCTTTAACAGTATAGAACCAATTTCCGAATCAGTTTGAAGTCAATCGTGAGAGTTAAATATTTTCCAAATTTAAAAATATTCTCTAAATATGTTTCCTCTATAGAGCCCAGAAATCGAATCATACATACATAGGCTTGAAGTCAACGTTTTACTACTTTGCTTTTTCACCGTTAAGCCCCGAATACAAAACGCTAATGTGTATTAGTGAAATATGGGTGTATGTGTCACACGCACAAAATGCGTGTACATATTTCACTAACACACATTAGCATTTTGCGCAAAAATTTGGGTGATGTAATCGGGGCTTTACGATTTTGCTGCTGCGTTCTTACCACCCGCATTGCGACGTTCCTATGCACACGAGGCAGCGCGCTGTCTACGTGTGCATTGGGCCTCTGCCGCGGTGGACTGCACAAAATCACACGTACGCTATAAGCATTAAAAGCTATTTATAGAACATTATAGAATGTTGTGCACGCAAATTGTGCTTGTATGCGTGTGAAAACTGTGACGTTATGTGTGCATGCCCATCTCTGGTGCATAGTGAACGTTCTGAAATATTGGAAAATTTTTACATTTTTTTTAAGAGCTAAGATTATTATGAAGATTTAATAGACGGCAACAGGAAACGAGTAAATACTGTAAAGGAACAAATGGTCAAAAAATCGCGAAATATCAAAAATTCACATTTAAGTTTCATAAGTATCATAAAGACGCGTAAACCGGCAAGTAAAAGGGAGGAGTATATTAAGTGGCCAAGAAAATCAAAGGACCGAAGATAATCGTGAAGATTGGATAGATAGCAATTGAAGACGCGTATATACTTATGAAAGCGCAGGCGTTATTAAATAAGAGGCGTAGATTGAATAATCCAAAAAATTAGCCATTTTTTCGTATGACCTATGATTATTATAAAGATTTGATGGATGACAATGTAGACGGGTAAATAGGAAATGTAGATGGAACGGCTCAAAGAATCGCGAAAATTTGCAAATTCTTCATATGATCAAAGATAATTTTGAAGACTTTATAAACGGCAATAGTAAACGAGTATATATAAAAGTGTAAGCCGTATAGTCAAAAATTATTATTTGAGTATGGATTTTTGCAAAAGTTGCAAAAATTTTTTGATTTGTGGGAATCATGAAGATTTGATAGATGTCGATTGTAGACGCGTGAATGGTTGGATCCAACGGTCCGAAAGTCGCGAAATTTCTAAAACTTTTGTATAATGTGGACGCGTTGAGATCAAGATTTGGCGGTTTGCCCCATTTCGCGGACAAATTTTCAAAATTTTCTTTCTTAGTGCGCGCCTGCATTATCAAACGAACGTCTATGCCAAATTTTAGTTCTATAGAATTCGCAGTTTTGGCTATGGGTTGATAATAAAAGACGGGTAAATAAGAGGTGACGGTCAATCGGCTTACAGATATTTAAACATTTGTTTAGAGTGACACGAAGAAGTATAAATCGGCGGGTAAACAGAAGGTAGTTCGTACAGAGCAAAAAATCGCGTAATTTTTAAATCAAACGTATTTTTTATTACTCATCTTCTGTTTTTTGACCTTTTAGTAACAGTGGCCTGCCAGGATAATATGTGATTTGAATCATGGAGTTTCATATAATACATGTTTTTGCATATTTTGCATATTTTAATAATTTTTTTAGCGGACTTACATAATTTTTCAATAAAAAATAAGATGAGTGCAATCAGAAATTTAATCCGACAAGCGGTTCAAAATGTGCAAATATGCAAAATCCGCTGTCTACAAATAACTATTTCCTCAATTCTTTTAAAATATTCGCTTAAAATGTTATTTAATTTGCATTTAATGTTCATTTTCATTCCATTTACACTTTAATTTATATTCAATTTTCAATCCGTTTATATTAAATACTAGCTAAACCTGCCGCGACCTTGTCCGCGTCCAAGATTTTAAGAAATTGTGTTGCATTGTCTTGTAGACAGTTTCGAGTTCCCCATCATACCGTCCTGAAGAACCAAACCAAATTTTCTAGCGGAATTATATGATAGTCCCTGCCAGTAAAGTGGATGCTAAAATCCCCATACCCTTCCATCATTTATTTGCCCCATTCAAACTTTTATTTGGCGTTTTCACCCACTTCGCGGACAAATTTTCCAAAATTTCTTTCTTAGTGCGCGCCTGCATAACTAAACGAAGGTCTATGCCAAATCTTAGATCTGTAGGATAGACTTATCCTGATCAGTCAGTATGTCAGTAGGGCCTACAGATTTATAAGTATAGATGTGTTGTACAAATCGCTTTCGACCCAAAAACGAACCAAATCGTATGAGAATTGAGTCGATTGGAATTATGAAAATTCACTTTAATTTTTTTTTAAATTTCAATAATTATAATATTTTTTATTTAAGGCCTATACTCAGATGAGATAAATTTTTAGTTTGGTACGATTTTTCACATGAATAAAACAATTTCGTAGAAATAAGATGCCTTTCAATGTATTCAGATTTCAAAGCTGTACAAAATTGTTTCTATTCATGTGAAATATCGACCAACTAAAAATTTATTATCTGAGTATAGGCTTATTTAAATATTTATATATCTTTAGTTCGTTACCCCCACGAAGCCTTTGAACTTGTCATCTTAACATATCTTTTCAACTTGACTAGTCAAATTTAATTCATTCTCCTAAACTTTCAATCAAACAAACAACACTCCATTGAAGACACGTTTTAAGTTGCTTTTGTTTATGGACTTGACATTTTCTTTTTCTGGTAGAACTTGCTATACAAAATGCTGACAAAGAACAAAGCTAGACTTGTCCCGGTCTGGACTAGACTAGTTAATTAGTAGTTTATGACTTAAGGAATGAATTTCGATTTGATTTATCAAATTTTAGCTTAGCTTTATCTTAAGCATTTGAACTGCGACATTTGTTATGCAAATTTGTTTAGATTTAGAGGCCTATCATCAAAATGCGTTTTGCCAACCCCGTTTGTTTGTTTGGTTTTGTTTTTTTGGGTTTCGGATTGCTTATCTCTTCAAGGTTGAAATGCAAATGAATGCTTGAGATAAAATCCAGCTGACATGCATGTGTATCAGAAATATTCGTATATATATTTATCTAATCTAATAAATTGTTCCATTTAATGTTTAAAGAGACTAAACCAAAATAGCCAAAAACCATTTCGAAATGCTGTTGATGATGATGATGTCGTCTATTTGGTGACTAATAAATACCTCATATATCTTGGGATATATTTTTGTATGGGAAGAGAACAGGTATATATTAAATATTATTTAGCTGATGTGAAAAAAAGTATGCTTTTCACTTTTTGTACATTGTTCAGTTGTTAGTTTACCTGAATGAGTTTAACCATCTAATGACTGATTTAATGGGCTGCCTAAAATGTACAAAAGTACTTTATCACCACCTACCTTTCGCCCTCTTTCCCCCTTCTCTTCACTTTATTGCGATTGCTTTTCCGAATGACGCACATGAAGAGATTTTGTTTAGCTCAAGCAAAATATACAACACAAATATTAGATAGTTGTTAATAAATAAACCCATTTTCGGCCAGAGTAGGGGCCATGTGTGAAAATGTTTAGCAATTGAGTGAGAAGAGAGAAGTAGAAGCGAGCGTCGTACACCTTGAGTTTTGTTTTGTTTACGTACATTGTCACCTACCTGTAAAGAGAAGAAAGAAATAAAATTCGGTTAAAAAAGCAATTTTAGATATGTTGACATTTAAATTTAGAGATTTTTATATAGGGAAAGAAAGGGGCAAATGCAAATTGCTTTTCTTAAATCAGTGATGTCCTAATCAGACACACACACACACTCTTTCAGGGTCTCTTGCTTGTATGTGTGTATTTTCGTTTAAGCCAAATCAAGTGAACTCGCTTGGAGAGTCATGCATAACATGTGTGAGAGAATAAGTAACTGTGAGTATGGGGAAGCAGATATTTACCGTAAAAAAATACTCTAAATTAGCGAAACACATTTTAGGGAAATTAAAAGATTTGTAGAACAAAAAAAAATTTATATAAATTTTTTTGTAATTGTTTTAATGAAAGAAAATTAAAAAACAAAAAAACAGGCCCCCTGAAGAAGGTGCGATAAGCCGCCGAAACGCGTAGGAGAAGAAGAAATAAAACATAAATTTTTATGTTGGATGAGCAACAAAGGCCCTTACAACCCATACACTAAACACAACAATTAAACAAATTGACCCTCCACAATACACACAAAACCGTTGTTTGAAAAATTTGGTACCAAGTTTATTCAGCTTATTAAGAAAATTTTTAAAGTTTTTTCTGAAAAATTGGCTCTATCTGGAAAAGAATTTCACAAATATTTGCTGCGAGATCACGTTTATAACATGTTGTATAGCGAACGAAAGGTATTTTTAGCTAAAAATACCTAAGTAGAACTTTTTTAGGCAGGCTCTAGGTCATTAAGTTATGGATATTGTCCACAACTTTCTAAAACAAGACACGCACAACACTACAAAGGAGGCTGGTCGTCAATCAGAAAGTTCACTAAAACAATCACTTTGTAAAAAAAATTAGTATAATTAGATTGGGTCATAAGAAATTATCAGTGTAGGTGAGTAGGGTCAGTTTTGATGCGTTGTATGGATTTAATATCTGACTATAACCTCAACTAAATACAAAACATAGCAAAGCCAACATAAGGTACTGAAAGCCAACGCTGTTCTCAAGGGAGCCAGTTTTTGCTGTCAATTCGTTTAGAATTCCCAAACGATTATGGTAGCTCTGGCATGAAGTGAGAGATGTTGGCTGCAGTACAAGTAAGCGAAGATCGCTGACGATTTGGTAGAGCTACCAATGCTTACCTTGTGGTGTATTGTGTTCCTGCTTTTTGGAGTTATGTTTAATACGAGACCTTGAGCCAGCTTAATATTGATGGCTTAACCAAATAAGGTGAAAAGTCAAGAAGTGCCCAGAATCAGCTTACGGCCGCGTAGACCCCCATACAAATGAAGAGAATATTTGTAAAATTACAAGAACCACATCAAATAGAAGTGAAGCCCGATTTGTGTTTGTGTAAAAGCGCTCATGGCTGTCTGAGACGCACGAAAACATTCGCCCACAACAATAAAACTTTTGCTCGAAGAGATAGAGAAGAGAGAACACATTCCGCATTAGCTTTGCGTGAAGGCTTTACGCGAAGTTATCCATGTGCGGCGTGCGGATAGGGCCTGTGGTCCCTTAATCTAGAGGTTCGTTCTTCTGGCTTGTATTTCAAGTTATAGTAATTTCTATTTTCCGTTTCGTATTGTAACTTTGTTATTTATATCGGAAAATGGCCTTGTTCAGCAAAACAACTTGCTCCCTGATCAAGTATAAATTTGCACTGATTCTTCTGATGAACTCGACTGATGCGGTATCATGACAGCCAATTTAAAGTATCATGATAGAGGAACATGTATCGAAGAAATATTAAGCTACTTTGAAGTGATACTGCTGTGTCGATAGGCATGCAATCGATAAAAATATGCGCATTTTGTGCATTAATTGCAAATATAAGTCTTCTATCGGCTGTAAATTATTACAATAAATTCTAAAATATAATTAAACCTAATTAAAACTTCGTATATTCAGAATTCATGTTAACACAAATCGCAAATGTGTCTAGGCCGAAATTTCAGAATTCACCGCCCCGCAGCGTGAAACTATTTAATGCTTAATTTTTTTCTACTACTTGCTCAGGGATTAATTATTCTACTGAACACGCCCAATGTATAAGATTTTTAAAGCAAAGTTTACAATCGGAAAATTTGACTAGAATGTTTGCCGAAACTATACCTCACTAAAAGTCAAAGAGTCAGTCTCTGATCTCAAAATATCCGACTCGAAGGACCATTTTTTATACCCTTTGCTCGGCCCTTAGAGCCGATTCCTGGTTTACTGTAGTCACTTGAGCTGGGACTGACCGAAACTTGTTTTCAATTCACACTTTATTATTTATACTACCGAAGTAACAAGAAGTTTCATTCAAAATTTGAGGAAAAAAGAAGCAGCAGCGGCGATTTCATTATTTATTAGAATTGATGTTACATTTGCCTAGACTAGCAAAAGTTTGTGGGTCTCGATTGTAACTTGAAAATGGCAATGTAGATTTGTTTGTGGGCCATTTTACGTTGTGTAAATTAAGGTTGTTGTTCCTTTGCTGCAGTCAAAACCCTATTTGGCTTAGTTTTTCTCCTACGCGTTTCGGCAAATATGGTGCCTTCCTCAGTTGAGTTAAAATTGATGACACTCAATGTCACGTCGCCCTTCTTGTACTTTAATTCAGGTTAAATTAAAATTGAGAGGAAGAAATTAACTTTTTTTTTAGATTCATTAATAAAAATACAAACACAATGTTATGTAGTCGAAGTCCATAGCCAGGCTATATTTTTTTACTTTCATATTTAAACAGTTTTCACATCTATTAGTAGCAATTATTTGTTCGAAACCAAGTACTGCTAATCGTGATTGGCGGAATTGAATTCTTAAGTCTGATCGCACTAGATTTATGCAACACATTATTAAAATATATGACAAAATAAGACTGCCTTCACCCTGTTCGACGGATGAGACATGCTTTTTGTTTTGTTTTAAATTTGAATAGCTTGCCAAATTCAGAGAATTCCATGGGGAAAGGCAGGCCTACTAGAATATCATGTCTCATGTGTCAAACATTGTGAAGGCAGCCCAAGCTAAATCACTTAGTTTGCAAGTTCGAAAAGATTTTTAAAGCTAGCTTTACATATGCTTGGAACTATATGTGGTGAGAAGCTCTATTCAACAGGGAATAGCTAGCCAAACTTTGGGATACCATTTCTCATTGGCTTTAAGACTTGAAGTTAGAACAAATTTGTTTCCCTCTGTTTATGTTGATTGTTTGGATCATCAAATCATTGAGATAATTAAACTAGTATTGGTTTGTTCATGAGTAAGTGAACAAAATTGAGTTGATTACTAAACTGAAAAAGTGAACATGTTCATCTTCAATCGTTCGATTTTGTTCCGTGAGAGCGGTTCTGTCTCTCTTGTCTATGAGCTGTTCTGAGAGCAGTTCTTTAATATGTTCAGCCTCTCTTGCTCTGAGAACTGTTTAGTATCCAGTTCAGTAACTAGTTCTGTGCATTATTCAGTTGACTGTTCACTTAATTTGGTGACTGATCAACTGTTATGGGCTTTGCGTTTCTGTTTTTTTTTTGGCAATGTATGACATTTCTGTAATAAGCAACTTTGTGGTGTGACCATCACGTCCCTTCTTTATATGTGGAATGTCTTTGATCAAAAAGCCCAGCGATATTTGGAACCGTTTTATTTTAAATATTAAAGCGTCACAAGTTGCAACTCACAAAGGAATCTTAGCCGTCACCACAGCCATCCACAGTAGTCCGACAAAACAAAAACAACGAAAACTCTGCCCTTGAGCAAATGTCGAGAAAGTCTGAGTTATATGCCAACCAAAAAAAAAAAACGAGTACCAGCTTGGTGTATGAGCCAGTACCTGCATGTAGGAGCCAGCAAAAAGACCGTCAATCGGTTTGAGTGATCGCTAATTGTCACCATGCCTTGGGGTTAGTTGAACAGCTGAACATTTGAACAACAGAGCAATTTGAGTGAGTTGACTCACTTTTAAAGAAAGAACAAGTAAACATGTTCAATGAAATGAATAACCTTTACCCAACACTAATTTAAACCAGTTTGATTTAAAGCAATAAAAATCCGCTCCAGTGGATCCAATGTCAAGATCACAGCGCAACTTTTCAAGTTAGCGGCGCCAAACTGTCAAGATGACGGCGTAACAGAACCATTTTTCTTTTACACATAAATACATACATAACGTTGTTAAGGGTTTCTTTTTTATACACATTCAAAGAAAAGAGAGTAACCAGAAAAAGTCGATCGCGCAAACAATTAAAATATGTGAAAATTCATTCTTCTCTCATATTTTGTTACTCGTCTCGTCGGGGTCACCAAAATGAAAATAATAAAATAAATGAAAACAAAAGCCACTAAAACAGCGGTGTGAACTAGTTTAAAACAAGATACAACACACAAGAGCACCGGCACGAAAATATCCATAAATCAGAAAATAAAATAACCTGACAAAAACGGCTCAAAAGTCGGCGAATCGGCAACCAATACAGTTACTGGATGTGCAAGATATTTACTGCAAGATTTTACTTAAAATTAAAATAAAAACTTAGACATTTTGCAAATGTGTTGAGGCCCTTGTAACAAAATTAGTTTGATTTTAAATTTGTTCTCAAATTATTCTACACATTTTCCTTTACCTATATTACCTGTGAACTTTTCTTTCGTTTTCCAGAAGGGGGGGAAAGAAGCCTGCTTTAAATTCTCTCAGCCATCACAACATATTTTTTATTTCTCACACATTTGAAGCTTGTGTTTCTCCCTGTTCATCGTCTATTCTATTCACACGCTCTCTGCTTTCTGCAATGCGTTTTTTTTTTTTTTTTTCTTGTTGTTGCTTTGCTTTTGTGGGATGATAAATGACCCCATGAAGTTCTCTTTGACCAAAGCATCCATCTATCTTGAAAAGTATCTATCTGTGCTATCGACTATTGTATATTTTGTTTATATATTTTTCCCCCTATATCTAGTATGACCATCAGAACAATTTTTCGCTGCAACTTGTCAGTTTTGTGCACAAAGACCATCAATTTACTTAGTTTTATTATCTGCACACGCAGTTGGATAGTAGATTGAAGGGAAGGATGGGGGGGAGAGAGCAGGCAGAGCACGCAATGCATAACAAAAAACTTGACACTTTATCGTTAGCCAAAAACTAGCGCAGCGTAAACAAAAGCCCAAGCAAAGTAAGGAAACTAGAGGCGTGGCAGGCACAACGTGACACTACAAGCACAACAGAGGAGGAGGGAGGAAGAAGGCATTTTTGGCATTTTCGCGCTTTGGCGTTAAATTCCCCTGACAGCTATAAAATTGCATTTTAGAGTAGAGAGACAACCAACCAGCGAAGCAACGAAGCAACACAATGTATCTAATAAATAGTTATTGCCAGCCAATGCAGCAACAACAACAACAACAAAATTGATATTCCCTTTAGAGTGGGAGAGGGAGAGGGTGAGCAGAGCAAAAGTGCGACATCATTATATAAATTGTGCGGTGGCCAAGCAGTGTGCATCATATGTTTTCTTTCTATCAGATACATTTTGGAGAAGGAAGCAAAGAAGGAAGCAAGGAAGGAAGGAAGGAAGGAAGGGTAAGCGGGGGTGTGACGGTTGCTAAGTTGTAAGTTTGAAGTGATTTCACACACATGTTTTCCCTAAGCGTGCGTGTGTGTGTGTCAACATGACCACAAAATGTTTCACAGCTGTGCAAAAGGAAAAGTATCTACATTTAGCTATTTGTCAAAATAAAAATAGAGACAGGGGAAGGACCAAAATAAAGCTGAAAACACATCACAAATATGTTTAGTTAATCTAAGGTTATACCCAATCTCAAACTCAAACTGAAACTATTATCATTTATTTCTTTCAGTGAAAATATATCTTTTGGGTATTAATTTGATACACAATTTTAAATGTCAACGAATGTGGGGCTTGAAAATTCGTGGAATATATGAATTGTAAAACGAAGCAAGAGGTGTCACATTTAGTACTTAAAAGTGCTTCAGAAGACACTTTTTGACACAAAGTAATGAAGATAAATAAATAAATTTTAATAGGGAAAACGATTTAATCACAATGCTGATGTGGCTATTTCAGCGCTTTACCAGATGACGCACAATGCGAGAGTTTTGAAACGAGACAGTTACAAGGTAAGTTTAAGCAGCTTAGTCTATATGTTATTGTGTTCGTTTTTGGCAAACATATTGTAATAACGCACGCTTTATTAGATGTTACTCGGATCGTAATTGAATATCAACTGAATTGTGTATTTGGGTGTTTACATGTTCTAGGAGTGTTTGTGTTGACAGCAAACTCGTCGCATGCTTCTTATTAGGTTCCTAAATCCTTCCATTTCTTTCGAGCTGCTGTGGCTATATCAGCGCTTTACCACATGACGCACAATGCGAGTGTTTTGAAACGAGACAGTTACAAGGTAAGTTTAAGCAGCTTAATCTAAATGATATTGTGTTCGATTTTTGCAAACATATTGTTATAACGCACGCTTTATTAGATGTTACTCGGTTCGTAACTGAATATCAACCGAATTGTGTACATGTTCTAGGAATGTTTGTGTTGACAGCAAACTCGTCGCATGCTCCTTATCAGATTTCTACATCCATCATTTTCTTTCGAGCTTCTTAGATTCCTTCTTTCTCTTAAAGCCCGACAAACTGTTCCGAAGAAGGCTCTTATTCACCTTGCTCATCGTCCAATGTCATAGCCAGTCTTCTTATTGCCCGAATCTGCATTCTAACATGTTCAACAATAGCAAATATAACTCTTTAGACAAAACATATACCATTTAACAATGCTGCTGTGGCTACTTCAGCGCTTTGCAAGATGACGCACAACGCAAGAGGTTCGAAAGAATACAGTTACAAGGTAAGTTTAGTTTTTTGTTGAGGTAGATTTTTGCAAACATATGAAAACAGTAAATGTTACTCATTAGACAGGACATTTATTTCTGTTTCAGCGCTTTGCAAGATGACGCACAATGCGAGAGATTAACAACAAAGACAGCCGCACGAGAGGAGTTTTTTGCCATTTTTATTTAGGGTCTCTCTACATGTATCGGTTTCAGTATGAGGCACACCATATTCCCAACCAATCCAGGTTACCTCTGGTGTACCCCAAGGTAGTCACTTGGGTCCATTGCTTTTTACACTCTTCATAAATGATCTTCCGTCAGTTTTGACTCACTCTCGTGTGCTTATGTACGCCGATGATGTGAAACTATGTTTAACTTATAATGATTTGGTTTCCCGCTTTAATTTGCAAGCGGACCTGGATGCATTTCAGTCTTGGTGTAAAGATAATCTATTAAACCTTAACAGTTCCAAGTGTAAGGTTATGACATTTTACAGAAGCTCACCACAATTCTTTTCTTATATGATTAATAATGTCCCACTAGAGTGTTTGAATGATACAGTCAATGAGGTAAATGATCTTGGGGTAATTCTTGATCACCGACTTAAATTTGACTCTCATATAACGGCTACTATTTGTAAGGCCAGGAGTATTCTTGGGTTTATTAAGCGCTGGTCGAACGAATTTGATGATCCATATACGACGAAGATTTTGTACATTTCTCTTGTCCGTCCTATACTCGAGTACGGATCCTGTGTGTGGTCTCCGCAATATTCGAGCCATCAAGATAGACTTGAATCTGTGCAAAAGCAGTTTTTATTGTTTGCTCTTCGCGGCTTAAACTGGAATCCTGAGGTCCGTTTACCATCGTACTCTAGTAGACTACTTTTGATTAACGTTCCCTCCCTCATTAACCGTAGAGTTATGCTTGGAGTAATTTTTATACATAGATTGATTAATGGTGAAATCGACTCATCTGAGTTGGTTGGCCAAATTAACCTCAATGTTCCTATTAGACCGACTCGCAATTTTATACCCATATCACTAAATCGTTGTACCACTAACTATGCTTTGCATGAACCGTTTCGTGTTCTCTGTGCTGATTACAATAAACTCTACCGAGTAATCAACTCGGAAGCTTCTCTTCCTGCTTTAAAAACAACTATTTTAACATATTTAGCCCGTAGTTGACATTACTTTACGTTTTTCCTTCGCGATTACGTGTCACACGTTAGTGTCTCCGCCTCTCGGTCGGTTGGGCTACTATTTTGGGCTACTATTTTGGGCTCGGTTTGCGCGTAACAAGCTATGGCTTGGTGTCGTACGCATTGTACGTCAACGTCCATATATGATTACAGAGATTTATCCACAACAAAATGTCCACAACAACATGTCCACACTTGACGATTTTATATTATTAGTGTAAATATAAAATTCATTAAAAAGACCCAAAACCTAAACGAGTAATGGTTAAGGTTACAGTTACTGTTTTGGCCGTGATAGTGATGTGGATTTCAGAAACCAGAAGCGATAAGGTGGCTGAACCCATAGTGGCATTGTTGTCGAAAGACCAATAAATTCAGTTCGCTGAATGAACCGAATACTATACGTAAAACTGTATCTTACCTGCATGTAAATTCAGTATAAATATTTTAGGTAGGGAGAAATGTAACAATGAACAAAATTTTCATTTGTCTTGTGTCAAATTGACACACCAGGGACTCATGTGTTAAATTTTTAAGAGTTGTGGCAAGCTTTAACACATCTATCGATAAGTATTGAAGTCGATGAAGTATCATCGCTTACCTTAGTATCGAAAGGCCAACAAATTCAGTATTCACTGGATGAACTAGGATGCCTTGTGTCAAATTGACACACCAGGGACACATATGTGAAATTTGAAAGAGTTGTTGCAAGCTTTTACACATCTATCGATGGGATGAACTATCATCCCTAAGTTTAGATTAGTTCTTAACCGAGGTTACCGCAAAGCCCTCAACCGAGGCATGGCAAATCCCTTGATGCGAGGCAACACCACCAACGAACTTCGAATCAAGTCAACCGATTTCTTTGCTTTGCATTGGAGAGGATGTATTGTGGTAACATACCAGACCTCTGTCGATAACTATCGTGGCTAATAGTTCTCTGGAATTCAAAGATGTCGACTAAAGTTGCACACGTCGGTAGAGAAAGAGCTGTGCCATCGCGGAGTGTAATAACTGTGGTAACTCCACGCCTGCCTTTTTCAAGGCATAGGTTTCTTCCGGTTTTAACGTGACTATTGAACTACAAAGAAATAATTATTGTACCTGGCCAAATGTCAATCAATAGACTGTTTATTATGATTTACTATTGTTTATTATGTTTTATAATATACGAATATTATACCGAATAGTTTTCCCGTTTAGCTATGGAGGTGTGGCGACATACCCTCTCTAGCCATTGGCCAATGCATAGACCATAAACGTATTTAGTTTGTTAAGTTAAAATTTCTGATAAATAATAAACTCACAGACTATTTAGTTTAAAACACAGATTATTCGAGACGGCGTGTTGCCAGTAAGAATGAGTGTCACAGAATGGCGGAGAGATAAGTGAGTGTGTATGAGTACAAAAAGGCGGAAGTATCGAGTATCGATAGTTGTTAGTGATGTGTGAACTAGTTAGATGAACTGGATCTGTGATTGAAGCTTAGTGATGTGTAACTAGTGATGTGTGAACTAGTTAGATGAACTGGATCTGTGATTGGAGCTTAGTGATGTGTGAACTAGTGATGTGTGAACAAGTTAGATGAACTGGATCTGTGATTGGAGCTTAGTGATGTGTGAACTAGTGATGTGTGAACTAGTTAGATGAACTGGATCTGTGATTGGAGCTTAGTGATGTGTGAACTAGTGATGTGTGAACTAGTTAGATGAACTGGATCTGTGATTGGAGCTGCCACAGAGGCTTGATGTTGGCGCCCTCTGGCGGTAAAGATGTTTTGTAAAAGTTTGTTTAAATCAGCATTAATTTTGAGGAGCAGCATGTCCAAATGATAAAATTGTACGAATTAAATTTAGTAACGAATGGGAAAAACATGCATGAAACATGCCTGATCAAAGTGTGCTTGACATAACGTATAGTATATACCTCGGAGTCGCAGTTATTGATAGACTTTGGGTACTCATTTGAGAAGTAAAAGATATAAAAGTATCTGCCAGATACTTTTGAAAAATCTCAGCTTAAGCTCAAAATTAAACGAATTTGATTTAATACAATAAATTCCCAGTCTTCTTATTAATTGATTGTATCAAATCATTGACAAGTTTGATCGAGTTTGATAAAAGTTGTTTGTTGCTTTCGCGTCGGGGTCACCAAAATGAAAATACATAAAAGAAGCAGAAATTGCGGTGTAAACAAGTTTCAAAGGGTGGGACTATACAGTGTATATATACACACAACAACAAGCAGCGCGCCTCACAAAATATCCATAAATCATAAAAACAAAGAACCTGACAAAACGGGTCAAAGGCGGCACATCGGCAACCAGCCTCGTTTCGTAGTCATCTGCTTCAATGTTGTGTTTTTGTTTGTTTTTGTCGCTACGCTGTCATTCTACTCATAAATATTGAGGCACGTTTTATGCGGCGAAAATTGTCGCGTGCGTTTTTTGCTGCTCAGCGGGTTATTAAAAAATTCATGGCTTGTAAAATGCAGAAAATCCCAGTGAATGGATATTTAAAATCGACCATAAAAGACAAGGAAATGGTTGGTAGGAGGAGAAATTGGCCAGCAAAGCGGCTTAAAAACGCTTGCCCTGTGGCCTTTTGACCGCAAACTGGGTTGCTGCGTTTGACGCGCGGCGGCACACTCGAAAATAATATCATTTACATATCCGAGAAGCAGCAGCAGCGGGCGCATCCTTGAAACCGATTTTAAATATTTTATAACCTTCTTCACCCCCAACTCCCTTTGCTTTACATATGCGTTCGTTGTCCTGTGTTTTTGTTGCTTTTATTTATTTATAATATTAAGCTGACCCCAAGCTTACATCCTTTTTGATATTTGGCCCACACAGTTGTGAACTGGATTGTGTGGAAATTTAATTTCCATGTTGCAATTAACTGTTTTGGTTTTTTTTGGCACATCTGTGCAGTTTTTCTTGCTCTTTGAATTTCTCCTCATTCTGTGAGTGTTTTTTTGTTTTGGGTTTGTTTATGTTTTAATTACGTTTATGTGGTTGATTTATGTTTATGAAAATGGAAGTGGGCGTGAGGAAAACATGCTTGTGGCCTTGATATAGTTTTTAAATGGGGCCAGGGAAATTTATTTGAATGATAAAACGAGTTGGCAGCCCTGTGAAATGGTATGATAAAGCAAAACCAGTTGGCAGTCATTTTTTAAAATATTTCTGTGGTACACCCATATTAAATAATCATCAAAATGATACTATTTAGTCATCAATTGGATATTATGGAGTATCAAAGTCTCCTGCAAGTATCAAATTGATATTTTCACTAATATTATAATGATATGATGAGCATTTCAAATAAACAGTAACTTGTTGGCATTTATAGGTATTAGCAAAGCCGCAATAGCGTTCTAAAATTGTGTCAAATTGACACAAACTTCCAAAACATTTCACATCTGGTTCTGGCACTATTTTGATCCTTAACATAAACATAACTTTTTCTTATATATGATTACAATAGATCATTCAATTCTTTGTATTTCTCAAAATCATTAAAACCTGTTAAAAATATGCTTAGAAATCGTGCCTTTATTTTCTGCTTATTTTGTTAGTCACGTAAATACAATTACACTCACTCCAAGTTACAAAGGGGAAACTGTGTCACACGTCAGGCCTAGTGAAATTATAGAGAGACAGAGAGAGAGCAGAAGAATAATAGTTGCACTGTTACCCACGGTTGAGCATTAAGAATGAAAAATTGCACACACAGCTTAACTTTCACCCAGTAAGCTTGTCCATGCAATGCAATTGCTGTGCTCATTCCCAGCCTCGAGTTTCATAATTAAACATTTAACCCAAATTCTAAGCTTCATTTCCTCCCTCATTTTGTGACAAACAAACAATTAACATTTTGTATGCACATTTTGATTCCTCTCTTCTCTCTCTCTGTCCTCTCCTCTCCCTCAAAGCAATTCGCATAACTTTGCATTTACAAATTATTTAAGCAAATTATGCGCCTTGCTACTTCATCAGCCGCTTAGTCTTGTCCGTCCAAAATTCGCATTCATAATCGCTATGGGGCAAAAAGTGAGCACAAAGTTTGTCGGGGTGGGCTGTTAATTTAGCAAAATTTGCTTGGCACAAATTGTAGTTCAAAGTTGAAAGAAATAATAATTTTTTTTTCTTCTTATGGCCAAGGGCTTCGCTGACAAGCGTGTAATCTCAACTAAAGTGGAAGGCAATATGTGGGTAGAAGAAAAGGGCATCAGGGCCAACCCCTTTCCCTTCCCACACACATGTGTGTAGACACGTGTCAGCAGTAGCAGTAGGAGGTTATGCTTATCAGACTGACTGCAGGCGCTCTCTTAGGGGGCTGTCAACATGTGACAGACAGACTTTGGGTATGTCATAAAAATTCACTTACTTAAAGCAGATTGCCATCGAGTAGTTGTTGTTATTGTTGTTGCAGCAGCAACCCTTTTGGCATATTGATGATATTACAACACAGTTTCAAAATACCCCAGAGAAAAATGTAGATAATTGTATTACATTTTAAGCTGAGAGGGAAGATTTTTAAAAAGGCAGCAGCAACTCAGCAGCTTAGGAGCAAGGCATACTTAACAAGGTAGGCTCACTCCCTCTTTCTCTCTCTTGACAACTTGATAAATTTCAGTCAGTAAGCAACTGTTGTAAGCGAAGCATCTCCGCGCACGTTTTACTCAGTAACTTAGTAGGGTTTGTATTGAAATATATTGCTCTCTCGCTCTCTTTGACACAAATATACTAAGTTCTGAGAGAGCGAGTGAGCCTACCTTGTTTAGTATGCCTTGCTTAGGAGTAAGTGTAAGCGAAATTTGTGTCAAATTGACACAAAAGTCAGATTTGCACTTTTTGAGGTTTTACAATTTTGTCATAAGCATAACATTATCTTATATGTGACTACAGCAGCACATTTAATTCTTTGAATTTCTCGAAATCATTAAAATTAGTTAAAAATATGCTTTACGAAATCAAAAGTTAGTTAAAATGAGAGAGAGAAAGTTTTATGTGCTTTTTAATTGACAAAAGCTCTTTCATTTTGTTCAGTAGTAACAAAAAGAGAGCTCTGAAGCTGTTTGCTCTCTTGGCTCAAAACAACATAAGTAAATAGTTATAGAGGCGTTTTCAGATGTTCTACATAGACCTATCTGGAACATAAACTAACGAATTACAGCGTAAGGCTTAATTTCTCATCTTTTAAATAGCTATTGTGTGTAAGATTGTCTATTTAGGATCGATTTTACATCTTCTACACACAACATTGGTGCCCAAACTCACATTATCTAGATTTGCGCTTGTGTGCGTAGCAGAGAAATAGGAAGTAAACGTCATGACGACATACATGAGCAACAAGCAAACGAACAAATGCCTTGTGAGATGCCTTATGAGAGAAAGACGCAAGCAATAGTCTTGAGAGAGCAAGCCTTATAGAACACACGAATTCTCTCTCTCTTTATGCCAGTGGCCGCCATAACACACATGCTCATTTTGACCTTGCGTGTGTGTGTGTAGACACGCTCATATAGCACTATTTTGTTGTTGCAAAGAGAGCAGAATAAGCTTGTACACTGTCTGTGTCTCAACGTCGCTGCCGCTGAGCAGTATTGAATACACAAAATATACCGGACTCTGCTCTATGCTTATGTCGGCTGCGACGCCGGCAGAATTATGAGTTTTTATACCATGGGATGGGCATGTGGCATTTTGGGCACCACTGACATAGAACTACCAATCACGTAAACTAAAATATAACAGAGTAAAGCTATCTGGCCGCCCTTTACTCTATAATTGTATTCCTGAACCATCGCGAAATCTGGTCACACTTGTTTTTGTTATTTTACTACCACACTAATTTTGGAAAAAAATTTTACCATGGGCAGCTCAAACAAGTGCAGTTTATTTGATTTAATCAGTTTATCTGTTTTCAAAAGTTAGTATGGACATATATGCTACAATTAAAATACCAAAAATTCATGTGACCAGGTTTTACAATGTGGTCAGTATGAACATTCCCCCTACTACTTAAGTACAATGTCTTATATAAGTGTAATTTGGAATTACGATTTATATAAAGAGATATACGAAATGATATACCCTGGACATAAAACAAAGTGCGTCTGTCAGCCATGCGCAAGGCTCCTCACCTCTTACCTATTAGTAACCCCCAGGTATCTTCCCCAGATACCAGTATTTAGCAAGTATAGTACGCTCATTCAACCCATTACTTTTGTGTAGCTTTTCTGCACGCCGCATGTTGAAATGAGAAAGCTAAACGCGGCGTGCAGAAAAGCTACTCGCGCCGTGTAGAATTCAGAAAGTCACACGCGCGTGCAGAAAAGCTGCACAAAAGCAATGGGTTGAATTGGCGAAACGAAGCAAAACCGTAACTATACTTTTATTTTTTTTTATACACTTGAAAAGTGTATTATAATTTTGCCCAGAAGTTTGCAACGCATAGAAGGAATCATCTCCGACCACATAAAGTATATATATTCTTGATCAGCATGACGAGCTGAGTCGATTAAGTTTTGTCCGTCCGTCTGTCCGTCCGTCCGTCTGTCCGTCTGTCCGTCTGTCTGTTTCTACGCGAACTAGTCCCTCAGTTTTGGAGCTATCGAGCTGAAACTTTGCACAGAGTCTTCTTTTTACTGCACGCTGCTAATATGTCGGAACCGACCGGATCGGATAACTACTTCTTGTAGCTGCCATACAAATGTTCGGTCGGAAAATGGATTTTAGTGAGAAAAACTGCTTTGCTCTCAATATAACTGCTCTCAAACACGGTCAGGGGTAATATGTAATGTTTTTAATCTGATCTGCGAAGTTTGGTCGAAGTCGCTAACCGTTGAGACAAGCTATTTCAAGTGTATCAAAACTTCGGTACAGACGAAGTTAGCTTTGCCTTTCTCGTTTTTTTTTTTTTTTGTAACAAATTTATATTTTTTTTACTTACTCTGGTAGATTTGAAATCCCGGCCCCTTGGACTGAAACACGATTGGAATGATGTTTTAGACGTCTCCGCCACGTCACGCGTGTAAGGCAAAGCCTCTAAGACATTACTCTGCTAAAGGCACAATCCAATATTTGCTTGCTTGTAATTCTCAAGTTCTAAGTCAACGCAATCGCTATTTATACACAGGCAACAGAAATTTGCGCACGATACATGTAGATTTTCAACACGCAGCGCTTGGATTTTGTAAATCTAAACGTACATTTAGAAATCCCACACGTCACGTGTGACAACCAGCTTGCTAAACGAAAAATTTAAGAATTCAGTACTGATGTGGAGAGCTACATTTTTCGATTAGAATTTCCACACGCGTGTGTAGCATTAGAAAACCTAAACGTCCATGTGGTATTCAGATTGCTGCATGAAATATTTTTTATGTAAATAGTAAACTGTGATTCATGTAAATAATGAGTAAATCAAAGCCCGAAAAATAAGTAAAACGATCGATTTTAATGATCTCTGATATGTTTTATTCGTCCCCTCCCCAAAGAGTAAACTAACTATTAAAATTTATTTAAATGGTACACTAGCAGAAAACTAGAACGAATAATTTGAGTACAAACGCTCTTGAAAAACAATTTATTCGTTCTTGAATTTTCAAGAATTTTGCTCTTGGAACCGAGCTAAATTCTTTCTCCATTTGGTTCTTATAGGCAAGGGAGTGAGGGGGAGCAAAATTTGAAAGAAAAGCGTTGAATGATGAATGTCGGAATCAAAAAATTTCATGGATTAGTCTTTAGCACTTTTACCCGTACCTTTGAGTACGAATGCTTGTGATTCAAGAGTGAAATTCTCTATTTTTTCTCTGAGTGTATAAATAGTTTTCATAATTGTTTATATCAGGGGTGCCCAGAATGAGCTTACGACCGCTTGAAAATATGTACAAATGCAGAAAATATATCTTAAGCAAAAACAACCGCAAGAAATAGAAAGAGAAGTGTGATACTGCTGTCTGATGCTTATGTAGCCAACAACAAAGCCTTCGCTCGAAGAGAACGAGAAGAGAGATTAGATTTTAAGATGTTGTTGCTCCAGATGAGAGGCGGCAAACGTAAGCCGAACTTATGGTTGTGTTAAACGTTGAACACTGTATTGCAAGTAAAACGGCTTTAGTCTGGTCCACAGAGAACACTTTTCTGTCCACTAACACAAGAACCTTTTCTCTCCAGATTCTTTGAGGTGAAGGCCTGACGCGCCGGCAACAACAAAACCTTCGTTCGGAAGGAAAGAGAGGAGAGAACGCATATGAATTTGATGTTGGTCTATGTAGTCTTATGGCACGCTTGGCCCGTATACGCTTGGGCTTGGGCACCACTGGTTTATATTGTGAAGCAGATTTGATAGATGTCAATTGTAGAAGAGTAAATGGGAAATGAAGGTCAATCGGTCAAAAAAAAAAAATCGCAAAAATTTTACAAATTTTATAATGAGTTTAGATTATTGTGGAGATTTAAGAAATTTGTTCCAAAAAATATCAGCATGAATGTTTCGTAATGTAAGCTTCACTTCTTTGTTTTGTGTTTAAAAATACTAAAGAAGGGCATAGCAAGGCGCGGCGGGGGCAGCTAGAAAGGAAGTAAACTCAAAGTAAAAATATAGAAAATTTATTTACGCCTTTTGTTAAATTCTAGACTATTTTAATAAATATTTAGCAATTAAATGGAATACCATTAATCAAAAATTTTTCACCAATTTTGAGTTAAAGTTTGCTCACAACTTTAATCAACCACAAACGTAACTGTTTGTCATCTGTATATCTAATCCATAATACCAATTTCTCAAAAGCTTTAAAAATTTCTTGCTTTAATTAATTTCAATCAATTTCGGTTAAATTTTTAATGCTACAAAATCCTCAACCAAAGTCACATCTGGTATCTAAGCAATACACATTTTCTGTTACTAAACCGCTCACCGCAGTAATTCACTTTTCTTGCTTAGTTAACCTTTAGGTTAGTTGCCAATTAAAGGCATAGGCTAGCTATAAAATCAAAATCAAATGCACTCAGTTCGATATCATACACACACACACAGACACAAACACAACTTTGGACCTTTTAGTAGCTGTCTTCCCACTGCTCCATACTCAACCTTCGACATCATTCAAATACTCTCTTGTAGAGCTAACAAATTGCACTGTCGAATGCAATATTTTTGCTTTTAGCCATAATACCTTTTACATATGCTACGACAGATGGGCCTGGGGTAAGGGGAAGGGGGAATGTTAAGCTTCTCCCCCCTCAAACCAAAAGGTAAGTAACTTGCACATGCAACCTCCACCTCGGAGAGAGGACAGAAGGAGTCTCTGAAGCCAGCTTGTTAGCATGAAATGTTGTCTGGTGGTCTTGGACCAAAACGGGGGTTGAATGAGAAGTTTTTGAATTTTTAATTTTTAACAGCATTTGGTAATTTTATGTTGTCTTATTTAAAGAAAATCCTGGGAAACTATTTGAACTCGTTTTAAAGTGGTTCAATACTATTTACTGGTTGCGTAACCATTAAAACGGAAAGGTTCACAGCAGGGTTCAGAACCATATTTTCGAAATGGTTAAAGCTATAAAAAATATTTACCATATTATTCCGGTTCAAAACCGGTTCCAAGCAAATTGAAGCGTTTCAAAACGCGGTTCAGTGTCATATCTTAGAAATCGGAGCTCGCAAATAACTGTTGATCGTTTATTCCTTTGCGGTCTGCGCACTTACCTAACCGAAAAACCATGCACGCTTGCTCTCTCTCTCTCTCTCTCTCTCTCTGAGCAGAACACTTCGTTTCGCTTTGTTTTGGCTTTCAGTTGACTGTTCTCAGTTGAGCTATTCAAGTTGTGCTCATTCAATAACAACTTACAGAAAGCCGAAATCTGAATGAGCGCTCGCACGAAAACAGTCAGCAGATGAGTAAAAAAATGAAAGGCTCATCGTAAACGCTCTTTGTTTTTTGCCCAACGAACGCCTCATTCGCACACACACGCATACAAATGCAAAAGACTTTTATTTTCTTCGCTCGCGTTGAAACGATCTGCGCATAAGCAGAGCAAACGAGAAACAATAAAATTGTTTGTTCTCTGAACGCAGAGCGATTTATTCAAGAGACTACGTGAACGGTTCATCACTGACTCTTTGCTCAAAGGGTCCGTATATAACAGTTTTTTTTGGACAACGAAAAACGGTCAACAGTTATTTGCGAGCTCTGTTAGAAATTATTGAAACTATAAAGTTAGAAGTCTAAACCCAGTTCCGAACTAGTTTAAAGCGGCTCAGAAAGGGTCTGAGAGCCATATCATAGATATATTTATATAGAGTTCTATATTTTACCAGCTCAAATTTTTCCCGATTCGGAAGCTAAAAAAAACTGGGGATCTACAGTTTAACGCCGAATCCGAAAGCCAAAGCTGGAGAATTTGCTTTTTCATGGCTAGATTACTTCAAGCGCTCCAACGGTCCAACAGCCCTTTAGAAGAATACCTGTTGCCCTAGAAAAAAAAAGTGAAGTAAAGACTCGATGAAGGCATTAGCATGTATATATTATTGAGGCAGTGACAGGCCCGAGCCCCTGGATCTCACCAGTTGTGATAGCATTTAAACCAAGATATGAGGCGGGCCAATAAGGCGATACTCAGGGAAAATTACCATCTGCCATCATTCGAGTCCTTCATGACGAAACTTAGAGAGAAAACTGGAGGAGAAAACTTCAGTCAACTCCTCATGTTACGGCTTAGGCTACAGATGAGGAAATGCTCATTCGGCTCGTCGAAAGAGGAGGATATCCCTAAAAGACAAAATTCTGGAGTTGAAGAAGAAACTTTTCGGAAAGGAACATACCCTCAAAGGAATAATTGATATGTGACAAGTGGAAGAGCAAATCAATGAAACAGGAGGATATGATCCACAAAATCAATTCCAATATAACCAACCGGAATCAAGTTATAAGCTAACAAAAGAATAATGTGAGCGATGTGGCCACTACAATCATCACGCTATCATGAATTGCGCGGCAAGGAATTCAAAATGTATGAAATGTTCACTGATTGGATATTTTGCTAATAAATGCAAGACTAAACTAAAACGAACATTTGGACAGGGCCGTGATTTCGGAAACAAACACCAACGCACAGAGATAAGGGCAGTCGAAGAAGGACCAACTAATCAAAATGATCAAATCTACCATTCCGACTGCAATTCCCAATTACAATGATAATAGACTCTGGATCTTTGTACAACCTTATAAGCGAAGCTGATTGAATAAGGCTGGTGGAGAAAACGACTCCGATGTTCAATGTGTGTCTTCAATCTATTAAACAATTCCGAGCCTACGCATAGGAGAAACTTTTAAAAACTTTTAAGTTAATGTACATATAGCTCAGCTCTATGTAGAAGATCCAAATTTCATTCAATTCAAACTGATTTTTGTGACCAAACTTGGACTTGAAATCGAAAAAAGCAAGAAAGTAAGCACACAGAAAAAAAATAATATTTTTCATATTAATTTTAAGCCGATATGATAAAATATCAAATTGATATTTTACAAATTTCAAATCGTTATTTTTTTCCGTAACATATTAATATTTTCAGTATCATTCTGAAACTATTTAATATCAATTTACGTAAATGATATTATTTTGCATCAGAAAGATATTATTTTCTTGTCAGAATGAAATGAAAATATTGATATTTTTGTAAAGTTCATTTTAATCTACAATAGTTCATAACGGCATGAATTTGATCTTTTTTTCTCTGTGCATGGCTGTAAATTTTGATTAATTTAATTATGACTTTTTTATATCACAAGTTGAAGTTTTTTTGCTAAAGCCGCCCTCGTTGATAGCCAAGAAAACGATGCCAGAGTGATAAATCCTTGCGGCTTTTTATTTCCACTAAGGCGGCAACTGACTCGGTGTCTCTGTCTCTCTCTCTCTCTCTGTGTATATATCTATGTGTGGGTGTGATATGCCACGCCCCCCGTTCTTCTATGCCCGCAAAATGCGCATTGCATTACATGGCATAATAATTCTTACTGACAGCTGCTGCTGCTGCTGCTTCTTCTTTGCTGGGTTATTTTTTCTTTCTAGCTTTAAATTTTCCACACTTAGCGAGCCAATTAAACCAAAGCAAAAAACAAAATAAAAGGAATTCATGCTATATCCTTTTTTTTATTTTGTTCTCCTTTCTCTGATGATATACCAAAAATTTACGCCTCGTTAATTTCAATTTAAGTGCAGACAATTTAAAAAAGTCCAAAATAAACTGCGCCATTTTTACAAAAGGCAAAGCGCGCAAATTAACGGCTCGGTTTCGAGAGTTTCAGCATAAAAATCCTTGTCGCCTGCCACCCCCCCCACACACACACACACACACACATTAGAGCTTTGGCATAAAAATGTATTTTATCGTTGGCCAGGAAACAGTTTTGCGGAAGCCGGAAATGTTTCCACTTCCATTCTTTCTCTATGCTAAGGCAACCCACAGCCCACAATCCACAGCAGAACATACCACAAAACAAAGTGCATTACATATTTCCACTAATTAAAGTAATGGAAAAGGAAATATTTGTAATTATTTAACGACGAGTTGCTGCTGCAGAGTCCTCATCTTCAATTGTGTCATCATCTTGTTTGACTGTCGAGTCATAATTAGGTCGAGTGTTTGGAAAAGAAATATGATGAAGAACGGGCGGCTTAAGGGTTGAAACACGGCAGTGTTGGTGTTGGGGGTTGGAGCTGAGTAAAATAAAGGTAAGCAGAAAAGGCTGAAAATTTATTTTTTCTGGGCAAACTTTAAGTTTGTACAACGGGGGCTTTATTGCTTGGGACTTATCCCACACCTAATGGTGTGGCATATCTTTACACGGTTTTCTATTTACACACGCTTATACTGCGACTTCCATATTTGGAACCGTTAACTCCACTCTCTCTCGTCGTCATCTATTTTCTATACAGTTTGACTATCATCTGATTTTTTAAAAATACCTTAACACTAATAGCCTGATTCCTCTGACACATTTATGTACATTAGAGGCGACATTTGATGTATGCAAAAATCTAAGGTCATACTGCTAACCCCTTTTACGATGCATTTGACAAAACATACCATGATCATTGACAAAATTGTTTCTAATAAGACGCTAAATAATATAAAGCAAATAATATTTACTAAATATTTTTTATGCGAAATCTTATATTACTGCACAATTTCCACTATTCTGTTCTGTTCGCTTCTAGATGAAAGCAAGTTTTGTGGATTTGTTTTTTGGCCGTTTATCGTTGTATAATTGTGGTGTAGATTGGGGTTTTTATTCGGCCGTCTTCACTTCCTGCAGTTAAAACGCTTCTTGGCTTGGGTTTTCTCCTACGCGTTTCGGCAATTATATTATTGCCTTGTATTCGCAGAGCCTCTAGAATCATTCTAACTTTGCCTCTATGCTCAAAGCCCAATACCGACCACATAAAGTATACATATTCTTGTTCAGCATCAACAGCCGAGTCGATTTAGCCTTGTCCGTCTGTCCGTCCGTCCGTCCGAAAAAACGTTATATCTCCTACACTTTTAAAGGTAGACGATTCGGATCGGATGAACGCTTCTCAAGTTATGTGCAAAAAAGTGATCCGAGCATTCTCGTTGTGTATATTGGTGTGTGCGCTATTATGATGTTGTCTTTGTTGTATCACTGCTCGACAAAATGAGAGTCGATTTTCCCCCATTGGACCAAACCAACTTTTTCTAAAGTAGATTGACCCGCTGATCACGAAAATCGCCATATAAAAAAATTTTACCGACGCGTTATCGAGATATTATCGATAAACGGTTTTTTCGATTTTTCCAAAAGTTGACTCCACTTAAACTCTCATAACTTTTTATACCCGTTACTCGTAGAGTAAAAAGGGTATACTAAAGTCGTGCAAATGTATGTAACAGGCAGAAGGAATCATTTCCGACCATATAAAGTATATATATTCTTGATCAGCATCAACAGCCCAGTCGATTTAGCCTTGTCCGTCTGTCCGTCCGTCCGTCCGTCCGTCCGTCCGTCCGTCCGTCTGTCTGTATGAACACCTAGATCTCAGAGATGGTAAGAGATAGAGGTTTGACATGTATGGGACAAATGCTTCTTTTATCTGCACGCAGATCAAGTTTGTTTCAAATTTTGGCCACGCCCCCTCCCGCCCCCGCAATTCGGAAAAAAAAGTTATATCTCCTACAGTTTTAAAGATAGAGGATTCGAACCTTCTAAAGATAGTTAGTAATTAGCAAAATTAATCGATTTGCCGAAAAATGATAAAGATCGGATGAACGGTTCTCAAGTTATGAGCAAAAAAGTGAACCAAGCCCTCCCCGCTACCACCCTAAAAAATGTTGCATACTTTTTTGGATGGTCGCACTAAGAAACGCTGTTAAACGTGTTTTTCATGAGTAACGGGTAGTTCTTTTACTTTTGCTCTCGTTTGTTTTCAATCGATTTAAAAGCTCTAAACAAATTTTAAAAGAAAATACTTGGCCAAACAGTTTGTTCTCGGACAAAAATGAGCTGGGATCTGTGCTGTGCTTTGAGAGCAGGCTCCAATAAAGGGAAAAAATATTATTTTATTTTGCTAAATTTCAAAATTTATCGAAATTAAAACGCTTGTAGATTCATAACTATTCAAAATTGTTATGTTTTTTTAATTGGACAGTAAAAAATATTCAATTTACTTTGAAATAAGACCTCACTTACAGAAATCGGACATAAGGTGGATTTTATATGATTTTTTTGGTGAAATGGACAAAACTATATTTTTCTTCAGATGCCCCTGTAGGGCTGTTTTTCTGACTTAAGTGAGTAGTTTTAATGAGCTCGGCGTAGAATAATTCTAATAAAACATATTTATTGCAAAAATCAATCAAATTTAATTTTAACCCTTGCAAAAATATATGGCACCACTTTTTTGCGGCAGTATGCGACTCGAGACTCTCGGATGAATCCATGACAATAATTATTAAAGTCCCTGTTGCCTTGGTACCTTTAATTGACATCATTTCCTGGTGAATCCTCTCTCGTTGCTCATCGTTTTTGACACTCAAATTTTCATAAAAGGCGTTAAGGTTCGAGTTCAGAAAGTTAAATTTCAGAGACATTGTTAAAACTGTTGATAATTATTTTAATTTTAAAATTTTATACGAAAATTTGAATTAATCTGTAGGAATGACAATTAAGGATCTTTGATTATCGCTCGGCTAGGCCCGTGTTACCTGAAAACTAGCCAGAAATACTGAAAACTTCGTATCTATTTTTCGAACATACTCTGGATCTCTTGTTGTACCCTTTAAATCATTAGACTATCAAATACAAAATTTTTTTCTTCTGAAGCTTACTTTTGCGAAATTCTACGGCAATTTACGCATAACAGGTGTGGAACCCAATTAGCACCAAATTTTTATTGACAGTTTGAAGTAAAAAAAAACACGTTATTTTTAGCGACTTCTTTTTGTTATCTCGTTCGATAGTTCTAACATACAACCCGTAAACATTGCAAAATAAGTTAACTCTCTTTTTGCATTTAAATTTGGTCATTTCAAGACTTAATTTACCAAACGTTCTTAGAAATTAAATTAAGATTAACCACAATTTTTCTTGCGGTAAACAACTGAGGTTCGGTTTACACTGCGTCCAGAAACGTCACACTTAAGTGTCATACCGTCACAGTGTAACGTACGATCAGGGGAACATCAAATTATCTGATTCTTGAGTGTAAGAATCGCTTGGTTTCTGTAAATTCTGAAGTAATTTGAAAACTTGCCAGTCTGGCCTTTTTCACCAAAACTTGAATAATAAAGCCATTTCATGTCCGATTTCTGTATGTGAGTTCTTATGTTAAAGTAAATTGAATATTTTTTACTGTCCAATTAAAAAACATAACAATTTGGTATAGTTATGAATCTACAAGCGTTTTAATTTCGATAAATTTTGAAATTTGAAAAATCAAATAATATTTTTTTTTTTTTGAGCCCATAGCTCTAACAGCACAGATCAGCTCATTTTTGTCCGAGAACAAACTGTTTGGCCAAGTATTTTCTTTTCAAATTTGTTTAGAGCTTTTATATTGATTGAAAAACAAAAAAGTTATGAGAGTTTAAGTGGAGTCAACTTTTGGAAAAATCAGAAAAAACCGTTTATCGATAATATCTCGATAACGCCTCGATAGAATTTTTTTATATGGCGATTTTCGTGATCAGCGGGTCAATTTACTTTAGAAAAAGGTGGTTTGGAGCTTTGGGGAAAAATGCTGTCGAGCAGTGTATTAGTCGTATTTGGAAAGTCTGTCGGACAATTTTGGTATGTATACTAATGATTTGTATACCATAGTTGAAGCTTCTTTCTGATCAGTATTATTAAAATTATATGCTTTCATTAGAGAGTATATCGTGTGGTTTGGAAAGTCATTTTTTTTGAGGATTGTGAATATTTTGCTTTTGTTGTCGTGGTGAAAAATTGGGTCGCTTGTGTTTAAGACTGCCGTGTTCAGTATCATATGTTTGGGATGACTGCAATAATAATTAATCTTCCTCCCGGATGACGGAATGGCTGTTATCTACTCTGTGAACGATGGAGTCAAGAAATGGTAACTGGCTATCCTTTTCCAACACAAGGGTAAACTTAATGTCCTTATGATATGAGTTTAATTTTGTCAGGGTGTTTTCTACTTGGTCATCCTTTACTATGGAAAATAGGTCGTCAACATATTTGCTTAATAATCTAGTGTCAGGTACTTTGTCCAAAATTGTCTGCATAACTATGTCTGCTATTATCGGTGATGCGGGGGAACACATTGACAGTCCTTTAAGTTGCACATACAGGTTGTCTTCATATTTAAAATATCTGTTTTCCGTGATACAAAATCATAACATCTCAATAAATAATTTCCTCAGAATGCTGGTATGGTTCTCGATATATTTCCATCTTTTTTGAATCACTTCTAGAGCAAAGTCTGTTGGAATGCTAGGAAACAATGACACCACATCAAACGAAACTAATCTTTCGTCGTCGTATGTATGGGAATCATATATTCGCGCCTTAAATTCAAATGTGTTTTAACATTGTGTCTGGAGTCTAATGTCAGATTCTTTAAGATGTTTACCAAATATTTGCATAGGTGATAAGACGGCGAATTTATCAAGGGCGTGTTCTCCTTGTGTATCTTGGCAAATCCATAAATCCTGGGTGGTAAGGCTGTATTCGTCGATTATTCCCAATGTGTAAAGTTTTTCAACATATGCGTTATTTTTGGTCTGTAACCTTAATGTGGGGTCCTTTCGTAAGATTCTGTATGTGCTCAACTCGTCAAGTATTTGTTCCATTTTCTCGTTATATTCCTCTTTTCCATTGCCACTGTCACATTGCCTTTGTACGAATTTGAAATTAAGATTCCCTTATTTTTGTGTAGAAATGTTTTGGTCTGCTCCACTGTGTAAGTTAGTGCGCGATCTAATGCACTCTCCCGTTTCTTGTTCCTACAGTCTTTGATTAGTAGTGAAATTTGGTATTTAAATTTTGGTTTTTAAATAGACGGTCGAAAGTTTTCTCTTTCATGGAACTTGATGTTTTCCAGTATCAGCTTATGTGAAGCTTCCCAAGACTCAGAACTATCAGAACTTAGAACTTGGTTGCAACAAGACGGTGTCACATGCCAACATCACTCAAAACCCTGGTTAGAAAAAATAGATATAGAGCGATATAGAGCAATAGTGTTTAACCACATATAAACAAAGGTCTTCCCAATCAGTTTTTGTTTTACAAAGTTGATTAAAAATTTCTTACTTTTCTTCCCATAAATTAACATTTTCTAGCTAAATTAGACAAATTGGTTCTTCGTTTCAAGCCTTAAATGTCAACTTTTCCACTCCAACTTTTCATTTTGTAAAAAAAAAGTATACCATTTTTTTGTCGCCCCCATAAATTACCACTTTTTGGTGCAAGACCTTTTTTGCCTGCTAATTTGCTGTCATTTTGCTTTCCACGCCTAGAGCTGGCTGCAGAGAGACTCATGCTTTTCCGCCTCCACACATTATATATCGATCAAAATTCAATTTGTGACGCTTTTTTGTCAACGTTTAAAGGCAGAACAGAATGCAAAAAAAAGAACGAACAAAAAATTAAGTTTAATTGAAAAAGTTTGCCACGCATTTTTTTCTTCTCTTTTTTACATTTTTCTTCTTTTTCTTTTTTTTTTTTGTGTTGACCTCGAGCGGTTTTTAATTAACCTAATTTGCAGCTTAAGCTAAGCAAAAGAACGTAGAACGTATTCATGTGTCATCGTCAGTTACTTTACTTTAAGACAACTTTAAGGAGAAGCAATAACTTCAAGCTGCTTCCTGGAGTTGGG
The DNA here is from genome assembly GCA_018904235.1 of Lordiphosa stackelbergi. Lineage (NCBI taxonomy): Eukaryota > Metazoa > Arthropoda > Insecta > Diptera > Drosophilidae > Lordiphosa > Lordiphosa stackelbergi. Next base: position 120,518 of record JAEIFU010000343.1, read on the forward strand.
AAACACAACACATGCTGTTAATAACTCTATTGTTTGCTCTTCTTTTGCTCTCGAAATTCGAAATTGATACAACGTGACTCTGAACGCAGAGGAGAACCTTGGCCATAATTAAAGACAAGTTTTGCCAACGTTGACAGAAAATTAATTAAAAAATTCGCAATGAGTTGGCAATCAAGTGCAAAAACTGCTGCAGCAGTTTCCAATAGATTGTGCGATTGAGTTAAGTTCATTACAATTGAAAGAGGGAGGTTTAGAGGGTGGACTAAAATGGACGCAGGTGTAAGGATTGAGCTTAATATAAAAGAATTGAAATTTTTATAGTCTTGGTAGAAAATTACTGACTGAGTGAATCAACAGTCGATGCTATTTTTGTTAAAGTTGAACAATAAGAAGGGATTTTGCCAACGGGATAAACTTAAAGTGGGAAATATATATAAATCTGGCTGACTGAATCAACTACGCCCAGACCAAATGGGCGGATTTTTGTCTAAAGCAGTAAGAAAAGGATTTTAAGAAATTCCATACTGAAGTTAACTATTTTGACTTCTCTCAAAAGTTTACGCTACGAATATGCTTAGAAATCAACTGACTGACTGATTTATTGACATACAGGCAAAACTGCTCCAGTCAAATTTGTGAATTGTTGACAGTTGATTTATTTTTTTTGGCGAAAAGGTTTGTCCGACTGACTGACTGAATCATCAACGCCCAGGTCAAACGGCCCTCTTACTTTTTCGTCGAGCTTAGAACCATCAGTGTATATGTAAAGGGGGTATTCTCCGTGTCGAGGCTGTTTATGGAGAAAAGGACAACTATAGGAGGAAAATTATGGATATATTAGGGGACATGTGAACATATAGAAAATTAAGACAAGATCCGACGACAAGACTACAGACTAAGAATAACAGTTTAGTGGACAAATTGTTCAAACTGGAGCTGATTTCAAACACCGAAAAGAATAAGCTTATGACAAGCACTGCGCTACCACCTAGGATATACGGACTCCCAAAAATCCACAAGGAAGGAACCCCGCTTCGACCAATTTGCTCATCGATCGGTGCACCGTCGCATGGCCTCTGTAGATTTATAATTAAAATTTTGAAGAATCTTCCAGAGGACTCACCATACAACGTCAAACACTCGATCGAATTCAAACAATGCACGAACAAAAGCTACATATGAGACGATGAGAAATTAATATCATTCGATGTAGTCTCGTTATTCCCGAGCATACCCGTAGAACTAGCATTGGAGACAATAGGACAAAAATGGACAAAGATACAAGAGTATACAAAAATCCCTAAGCAGCTGTATATGGAAATTTTAAAATTTTGTATTGTAGAAAATAGGTATTTTAAATTTGAGGACCTAATATATACAAAGGGCATGCCAATGGGATCTTCAGCATCCCCGGTTGTAGCGGACATCGTGATGGAGGAACTCCTGGAAACTCGACGAACTTTGAAGCAACAACAATCCTCCAGCAAGAAAACCACTACAGCAAACGCTTCACTCTTGAGATGTTGTATATTATTGACACACACACTGACAAAAGGCTTAACTACAAATCGGACACAGAAAACTGTGCGCACCTACACAGACACTTACTGACCAAACAATAACTCAGTATCCAACTCCACGCCGAACGGAACAGATGTGTAAAACAATGTATGTAATAATGTTTTGTGATTTTTGAGATAATCAATGTTACATTGTAATTGGAAATTGTTTTTGTAGTGTCCCTGAAGATGGTTGCCGAGGAGTAACCGAAATATATTGCAAAAACAACATACACATCTGTGTGTTTTACTTGATCTCAAATCCGTAATACTCAAATTCTACGATTTTGAAAGGTCGCTAACTATCAACTTATAAAAAAAATTTTAAACAAACCGGTGAACATGATACCTCCTTAATGGCGTTAGTTTTGCTGTGTGGAAGCTTGTCCCAATCAAGGCGGCTTGGGATATAGACATCGTATTTTGTAGAACGTCGTTAGTGGTAAACAGTAGTCTGTATTTAGTGCTATACCCGTTTGGGTATCGGATCAGATTCTCTTAGTCTTAGGGCTGTTGTGATAGCCAGTTGTTTTGCTACTAAGTCTAGTGGTAGAAGGTGAAATATAGTATTAAGCGCTTCCGTTGGTATCTTTCGAAGAGCGCCACTGATACATATCACCGCATTTCTCTGTACTTTAGTGAGATTGTTGAGGATTGAATGTTTCTTGAGAGCTGGCCATCGTACTAGTGTTCCGTTGAGTAGTATGGGACGTATGGGAGGGAGAAAAACCGCATTTGCGGCCTATAGCTTTTGGGCACGAGTAGAGGGCAATCATCAATTTTGTCGTTCCAAAGTTATTTCATATTCAGAATGATACCCAAGTATTTAGCATTGTCCCCAAATACAAGGCCTACTCCGTTGATTAAGGGAGGAACAAGCGCGGGAATTTTGTATATCCTGGTGAAAAGAACTAATTTCGATTAGCCGGTTTAACGCCCACGCAACAAGATTTTGTCCACTGAGCCACAGAGTTTGTTGTTTAAGTGTCATCAGCGTAAGCCACCATAACTTGCCCCTCATCTGCCATAAGGCGCAGCAATTGTTTAACTGTTACAACCCAAAGCAACGGAGAGAGAACACCTTCGTGCGAAGTGCTTTTGTTAACACATCTGCGAGCAGTTGCACCGCCAAGTTGGGAGTACACCGACCTGCTTAATTAATCGATAAATCTTACTAGCGGCACGGGTGATGGCATTAGGTTGGACGTTATTGAAGCACCCACTATGTCGAGAAATGCCTCTTGGGAGTAGTCTTTTACTTCAAGTGATCTTTCGATCCTTGAAACAAGGAGTGCAGGGCGATTTCGGCAGACCTGCGATTTATTGTTTGCCTCAGGTGTGCGTTCATAAGTCTCTCAAGAGTTTTCTGATGAAATGAAGATAGACTGATTGGCCTATAATCGTTCGGTTTCACATGTGAAGCTTTTGAGGGCTCTGCGCGAAATAAGGCCGCAATGAAATGAGGTCCCAAAAATAAAATGCAAAAAGGCTCCCAACAATTTATATAGAACACAAAAACCACTATTTTTCGATAAAATTTGGGGCGTTATTTCCTTTCTTGGGGCATTATTTTCTAAATAAAATTTCAAAATGCAATAAGTCCTCAAAACTAATTTTTGGGGTCTTATTAATTTTTATAAGGAAATTATACGCCAATTTTTAATATAATTTTTGGGTACTTATTTAATTTTTCTTGTTTTTGCTAAATACAAATATAGCACGAGTTTTTTTTATCAAATTTTCATTATTTAATTCAAAAAATTGATTAAGTTTTAGCGCCGCAGGCGAAAATTTGGGACAAAAATATCGCGCGATTTTTTGTATTTAAAATTTTTCATATTGAAGTATTATTTCATATGATATTTCAAACATGAAACCAAATCGCTAGTGAGTTCTGTGGCACCCCTGTAATAGGTATTCCCTTCAACTGAATTATGTCGGAAAAACTTTGTACGAATTCAAAAGTAATAGACTTCCTCATATTCTGTCTAATAAAATGTATGGAAGAAAGACATACGTAGACATATCGAACACTATGTCGAAGAGTTACAAAACAAATCAACACGAAAGGAGTACTGTATTGTAACATGGATGGATGGAAGTTGGGTGGGGCTAGTGAACTACCTAGAAAATTCCATAACGTACAGAATGTGGTTAATAAATGAATTTCCTTAGGTATCTATACTTATAAATCTGTAAGACTGATTGAGTGACTGACAGACTGACGTATTATCAACCCACAGCCAAAACTGCTTATTCTACAGATCTAAGATTTGGCGCGCACTAAGAAAGAAAATTTAAAAAAAATCACCGCGGAATAGGTAAAAACGCAAAAGAAAAGTTGAAAAATTTAAGCTCAAAATATTTGTAAATATATTACAAGGATTTTAAGAAATTAAAAACTAAAGTAGGGAAAATAACGTCTTTAAACTATTTTGACTTCTCTTAAAATTTTACCCTAAGAATATAATTAGGTCTCAACTGACTGACTGATTCATTGCCATTCAGACAAAACTGTTCAAGTCAAAGTTGTGAATTGTTGACAGTTGATTTATATTCTGGCGAAAAAGCTTAATAAAGGTTTGTCCGACTGACTGACTGAATCAACAACGCCCAGACCAAACGGCTAAGCCTAAAGAGTTGACTAGGTACTAAGAAGGGACTTTGAGAAATTCAATTTTTCAATTGTGCCCCCTTCATAAACGTTCTAAAACCCTTGATGAGTATTTAATTCAAGTACAATTTGAACTAAATAAATCTAGTTTCAATTTGCGTTGTCATAGTCCCCCCCCCCCACACTGTCAAACAGCACACATTCCAATGGGAAACCAAACAGGCTGTGTCTATGTCTGTGCACTTCACTTTACAAAATGTTTGACACATAAAACGCAGACGCCACCTCCACGCCTTCCCCCCTTCATTTTCCCTTGCAGAAGTTTGCAACGCATAGAAATATTCATTTCCGACCCTATAAACTATATATTCTTGATCAGGACGACGAGCTGAGTCGATTGAGCTTTGTCCGTCCGTCTGTCTGTCCGTCTGTCCGTCTGTCTGTTTCTACGCGAACTAGTCTCTCAGTTTTAAAGCTATCGAGCTGAAACTTTGCACAGAGTCTTCTTTTTACTGCACACTGCTAATATGTCGGAACCGACCGGATCGGATGACTATATCTTATAGCTGCCATAGGAACTATCGGTCGAAAAGTGGGTCTTTGTGAGAAAACCTTTTTTGTTTTTAATGTTAACGGCTCCCACTTCAGCAATTATTAATTCTATACGCTTTCACATAGATTAGGAAGTTTTTGTCCAAATCGGATGACTATATCTTATAGCTGCCATAGGAACTATCGGTTGAAAAGTGGGATTTAATGAGAAAAACTTTTTTGTTTTTAATGTTAACGGCTCCCACTTCAGCAATTATTAATTCTATACGCTTTCACATAGATTAGGAAGTTTTTGTCCAAATCGGATGACTATATCTTATAGCTGCCATAGGAACTATCGGTTGAAAAGTGGGATTTAATGAGAAAAACTTTTTTGTTTTTAATGTTAACGGCTCCCACTTCAGCAATTATTAATTCTATACGCTTTCACATAGATTAGGAAGTTTCTGTCCAAATCGGATGACTATATCTTATAGCTGTCATAGGAACTATCGGTCGAAAAGTGGGTTTTTATGAAAAAAATTTTTTGGTTTTTAATCTTAACGTGTCTCACTTCAGCAATTATTAATATTATGCGCTTTTACAAAGATTTTGGAAGTTTTGGTCAAAATCGGATGACTATATCTTATAGCTGTCATAGGAAATAGCCGGGTCGAAAAATTTTTTTTTATTTAGAAAAATTGTTTGTTTAAATCTGGGTTTTAAACTTTGATGTATTAAAACATTTATAGGTGTATAAAAATTAAGAAAAAGGAGGTAAATTGGACCTTTTTTTTTTTTTTCTGATATTGTAAATGTTCAAATTAAAAATTCACGCTTCAGTTTATTGAACCACACGCAGTATGGTGGTGCCTGCCTCCCATTTAGGCGTCACATGCCACATTCCCTCCTCTGGCAATAGTTGCAAATCGAAAAATATTTGAATGAAAAGTAAGCAAAGTAGCTCGCTCGCCCCCCCTGGATGCAGGGCATCATTTTCTGTCTGTAGTATATTTGCCAACCCCGGCCGCGCCAGTTGCATTTTGTGCCCGGTTGCATATAAAATCGATAATTTTCTGCTCAAATGTGCGGAAAATTTCGTTGATGCCCAACATATTTTTTTTTTTCATTCGTTCTGTTTGTTGTTCGTTGAGGGGTATGTTCTGTGATATTTAAAGTTGTTAAATTAAAAGTTATGTGAACTCTAAAAATAAAAATATTTATATATATATATAGATTCATCATTTAGCTTTTGGATTCTTCAATGAAGCGTAAAAAAATTGGCGCACATATCAAAGGCAAAAAGTTTGATTGAAAGAAAAAATTTATAGAAAATGTTTGTCAAAGTGGGCCACGCGGTGTCATTCTCAACACGCCTACCTTGAAAAGGGTTAAACAAACTTTATTCACATTTAAAATCTTACAAATTATTTCAATTGCCCAACCTGATGAAAATATTTTTATATTTACATCTCTTTCTCTCTCTTTCTTTACCTTTTTTCGGCTTACTTAACCATGTCAATGAACCCAGCTTAGAGCAAGTTTGTGTCTGTGAGTGTGCTCAAAAAACGTGTCCAAAGTCAGCTGTTGGGCTTAAAGTTCTTTGGCCCTCTAGTTTCTTGTGTCTCTGTGTGTGTGCGTATGACCAGTGGCTCGAGAATCATGTAGAAATTATTATGAATTTGTTATTTTTTTGGTTTATGGCCAAGAGCTACAAGTCAGTAAGTCAATTGTCAACACTTGAAATTACATTTCTTTTCGGTGTTTGTGTGTTTTTTTTTTGTTTTCTGTGCGACAATAAATAATTGGTAACCGGTTTTGTGTATTGTCATTACAAAGTTGACTAAACTCTAGATTGATTGGCTGTCTGAGATATCATTACAATTTGGGAGAATTTTTATTAGCCACGCAAATGCAAATGCAAGTTGAGATTCTAATTGATGGAGATTTTAAGCAAAAAAGAAGAATAATTTAGAGAGTTTTATTTTTGAGTCATAGAAATAAAGGGTGTTTTTTTTTCTGTCATACTGATTTCAGTATCTCACCAATGTCGGGGCGGCAATTGTGGCTTTCATATCAAACTCGCCCCGTCAAAAGGTCCATGCCGTGACACCGTCTTGTTGAACGCTTTGCAAGCCTTGGAATACAAAACAGCTTACAAAGAAACATTTTGCTTCATTCTATAATATTTAAATGGAACTTATAAATAAATACTTTAAAAATACTTGATTCCCCCTATTGTCATAGTGATGAGTGCTTCCAACTAAGTTCTGTACTTCTAGCACTAAGAAAAAATACTGCCAAATTGGCAGTTTTTTCAGTTTTTGCACTTGTGCTGCCTTTGGAATTCCCCAACAGTCAAAGCAATGGACTCTGCCAACTTGCAGAGGATGTGCAAAGCCTGCTTATGATAGAACCGGGAGGTTCTTAAAACAGCTATACAGTCGACCACCTGTGTGTGTGTCTTGTTTTAAAAGTCTAAATAAATAGACTTAACGGTTGCGCAGTCGACACCGCTTCTGTCAGAAATCTGTCAGCTGTTTGTCACTTACACTCTCTATATGCACTTGGGAATACGCCCGTTTCGCTCTAACTGTGATTTCCTTTACGGACAATAAGAATCTCAATGCGGAGTATTGATTATCAGCACTTAAGATTGAGAGGCAGTGTACATGTTATCTCTAATACTCATTGCTCCATGATTTATTGACCTATTGGCCTGCTAAAACGTTGGAAGATGCAAGCTCGAATATGATACTATCAAGCCTTCAAACTTCCATATATGAATAAAATGTTAAAAGGGCCGTTTTCTTATCTTCTTCATAGAGCCATATGTTACATAAATTAACTCAGATCTGACACATAGCAGCTATCTGGAAGAAGGGAAATTAGCACTAAATTTGTTTCAAAATTATTCCTGAACCCCGGTTCAAAGCCAAACCTAGGATCAGCGACCTTCTGAACCCGCTCCGTGCACCGGAACCCAAAAAGATTCGCGGGTTCGAAGCCCGGAGTGAATTTCTACCGATTTTTAGAAGGTTTGCAGCCCTGGTTTATAATGTCATCTAAGAAAAAGAAAAATTTCACAATTGTATCTAAGTCCGGCAAAAAAAAAGCCTTGCCAGAACAACCGAGTCGATTTACAGAGTCTCAGAGACTGTAATAAATCGAGCCAAAATTTTGGGCATGTATGTAGGTTAGACTGGTCCAGATTAAAAAATTCTGCCAATTGCAATATGTCCCGACGGATTCTGAAAGTTTTGCAGAAAAGCATAATTTCCATATTTTTTTCGGAATTTTCTTCCATGGCAAGAGTCCTCGGAAGTTCGAAAATTTGACTTAATTTTGGTGGCCACGCCTTAAACGGTATAAAGCTGAAACTTTGCACAGGTGTCTTTTGTATGGTCAGCTATAACATAAATTTTAATTTTCCGTTTACGATTGCTCTTAAAAAATATAATTGTGCTATAACTTCTTTGTTTGTGGTGGTACCTAAGCCAAAATTTACAACAAGAGTTTTTTGCCTGTCCTCCAAATAATATGTAAAATTCAGAAGAAACACATAGCTATTTGACATCAGCAACCAGTTCGATGATATTTTCTTCTATGAAAATAACGTATCCTTTGTAAGCTACAACCACCAAATTAAATATTTATCTGTTCTAAATGTTCCTCCACAATATATTTTAGTTTCAGCACAACTGCCACCCTAGAAAGTGTTGCTCTTGAAATAGAATCAAGTGAGAAAAAATTCTTTGCTATTAAAGGTACCTTAAGCAGGCCATCCACACACGATTTGTTCGACGAATTTGTTCGGCTCGTCAAAATGTTCGACGTTAGTGGAGGTGTTCGTTACAGTTTTTTTTGTCACGAACACCTCCACAACGTCGAACATTTTGACGAGCTGAACATTCTCGAACAAATTTGTGTGGATGGGCTGTTTTAATGAAAATTAATTTTTATTGATTTTATGTACAGAGTTTGGGATCATCGAACCTGTTAATAGTGTTTTTTTTTTCGTAAATATCTTATATTAAATAATGAAAAATCAATATATTTAATTATAAGTTAGATTTATTGACTCTTGGACTATTTTTTCGATATTCAGCGACAATGTTGTAGGTGCTGTATTTATACTGTACTCTCTCTGTATAAACGCGTTGTTCTCACAGGTATATATTGGGTTGCCCAAAAAGTAATTGCGGATTTTTCATATAGTCGGCGTTTATAATTTTTTTAACTGCTTGTGACTCTGTAATTGCATTCTTTCTTTTGTCAGTTATTAGCTGTCACTATTAGCTTGCTTTAGAAAAAAAGTGCGCGTAATTTTGTTTACATTTGTTTGATTGGCGCCCTTTTTAATATGGAGTCCACAAAAGAGCATTTTCGTCATATTTTACTTTATTAGAGAGAGTTGAGAGAGTTGATAAAGCCTTAAAAGAAAGACAGTGTCAAAATTGGTTTCGCAAATTCCGTTCTGGAGATTTTTCACTTAAAGATGAGCCACGTTCAGGTCGGCCAAATGAAGTTGATGATGACCAAATCAAAGCATTAATCGAATTGGATCGTCATGTAACTGAGCGTGAGATAGGAGAGAAGTTAAAAATACCAAAATCAACCGTTCATTATCACATACAAAGTCTTGGACTGGTGAAAAAGCTTGATATTTGGGTACCACATGAATTGAAAGAAATTCATTTAACAAACCGAATCAACGTTTGTGATATGCATCTTAAACGCAATGAATTCGATCCATTTTTAAAGCGAATCATAACTGGAGATGAAAAATGGATTGTTTACAATAACGTTAATCGAAAACGATCATGGTCCAAGCATGGTGAACCAGCTCAAACCACTTCAAAGGCTGATATCCACCAAAAGAAGGTTATGCTGTCTGTTTGGTGGGATTGGAAGGGTGTGGTATATTTTGAGCTGCTTCCAAGGAACCAAACGATTAATTCGGATGTTTACTGTCAACAACTGGACAAATTGAATGCAGCCATCAACGAGAAACGGCCAGAATTGATCAATCGTAGAGGTGTCATTTTCCATCATGACAACGCCAGACCACACACATCTTTGATGACCCGGCAAAAACTGGGACAGCTTGGCTGGGAAGTTTTGATGCATCCACCATATAGCCCTGACCTTGCACCATCAGACTACCATTTATTTCGATCTTTGCAATGCAAATGGTAAAACTTTCGGCAATGATGAGGCTATAAAATCGCACTTGGTTCAGTTTTTTGCAGATAAAGGCCAGAAGTTCTATGAGCGTGGAATACAAAATTTGCCGGGAAGATGGCAAAAGGTTATCGAACAAAATGGAAATTATATATTTGATTAAAGTTCATTCTAAGTTTGATTAAAAATGCATTTACTTTCTTTTGAAAAATCCGCAATTACTTTTTGGGCAACCCAATACTTGCTTCAGATTTGTCGAATTGCCCCTTCTTCTCTGTCTAACCGTGAAAAACTGTCAAAGCCACCATTTTTAAGTTTAAACATAGTGACCCAAGTCTATCTTTTCTTTATACCATAATAAGATCCGAGCAAAAACACCAAAAGGAATTCAAAGCAGTTGGGGAACTTGACAGCAGCACTCTAACTTGTTTTAGTATGTCAATTGTATTGCATGTAAAATTTACGTCGAAAATTTATGTCTACGCTCAAAAATAGCAGAGCGATATGGTCTTAAAAAATTGCTCTTGATTTGATCCTGTTTCGGTCTAGAATTCGGTAAGAACGATTCGCTCTTGAAAATTCTTACTATGGGTGTGGGACTGGGATTTTAATTGTATATCCAATCAAATAATAACATCCCCTGAATGTTAATAGTTAATGTTTATGTTGATTGATATATAGATTAATAAGATTAATGGTGCGTAAAATAATAGTATAGTAATAGTAAAATAAGTTTAAATTTAAGTTATTTTTATCATCTTGATGTATAAACGAGCTCTTAATTTAAGTACAAATCACTTTTAGCTAACATAAGTAAGTCTAGATCATACTTTTTTGAGCTCTAATCACCAAAAATCTCGAGTAGTGCTTAACTTATCCAAAACGTTTTTTAAATCAAAAATTTAGGGATTTTTAAAAACGATTTGGAATCAAGAAATTCTGTACTTAAATCGAGAATTATCTGGCTTATTGAAGCTTTGAAACGGGAAATTCTCGATTTAAGTAGGAAAATTCTTGATTTGTGAATATTTTAAGGTTCTATGAATAAAGAACTTCTTCTACTAGTAAACAGTACCCCACGTGCGTCAAAGAAAAGTTACTTTCTAGGGCTATTTTATTTCAAGCAAATAGTTTTTCTGTTTATTATAAAAAACATCACCTAAATAAAGGTTGTGGAGGCAAATGATCTGATAGTGGATAGTGGATGACTCAAACAAGGTTCGATATGGAAATTTGACATTTCTAGTTTATGTGAAGACGAGCACCAAACAGCCTGTAAGACCATAATCAGTATTCAGCATTGAGCTTGAGAAAGACGTCCATGATTGTTTCATATAGATTGCAAGCTTTCGATGGAATCAATGAATACTGAATAAGTAATTAAATTTTTAATTTTTAAAGTAATTAAATTCATAAAGTGTTATACAAAAGATAGCCCACAGTTTTCACCCAAGCAGAAAAGAAAACTAATTTAACCAACTACCCTAAATAGATGTAAGATTTTTGCCGCATCAATCAGGTGTGCAATAAACTGGTTAAAGTTGCATTTCCCCACACACACACACAAACACACACACACTGGAATCCATGGCCAACTAATTTGCTACAATTTCTCTCTCCACACATGAACCCGGGGAAAAGTCTGTTCATCTTCCACCTTTTGATATTAAAAATGCATAAAATTTTTGCAGCACACAGAAAATTCTGCAATTTTGCACGCAACGAAAAAGAGAGAGAAAGAGAAGGTGAAAGAGGCGGCGAGCCAGCAAACACATAAAAATAAATATTAAAAATAAATTAGAGCTACCTGTGGGTTTTTATTAACTTTTAATTTATGAAAAGTGCAAGAAGAAAAGAAACCAAAAACAAAACATTGCAGCTGCAAAATGCAAGCGAAGGGAAGGGGAGGAGAAATAAAAATTGCAGTATAAGCGGAAAATTGTAAAGATATCACATAGAATGGGGCAGCACACATGTTTGGAAATGCCAATTTGGAGGGTATAATTAAGAAAAAAGTCTTAAAATTTTCCACTGTGTAACGCCTGAGCTAATTTCATAGCAAAGTAGCCTGAGTTAATTATGGAACCTGCTTCAAGTATTTTGTAAAACATTTTACAAAAATGAACTTCAAAAAGGGTAAAACAGAGAAAAATGGCAGCAAGACAAAGGTCCTCAACAAAGTTGGTAGGAAAAGCGCAATGAAAACTAAGTTAGAGCCCCACACACACACACACACACACACACACCGACAGCGACAACAATTTTTGTAATGACATTTAGAGAAGAGTAACTTGAGTTTTCAGTTCTGTTTTTTTGCCTTCTTCTTCCTCCCTTCATCTTGTGTTAGAAAAGCCTCTTGCAAGTCTCCTCAAGCACTGTTCAGTGTTTAACTTGTGTGAAGTTTTCAAGTTGGACAAGACGGCTTTGATAGATAGACAACGACGCACCAGGCAGAGGCACCAGGCAACAAGAAGGCATGGCCACTTGTAGGATATGCCTGGCTAGATACTGTGGCGGGGGGGGGTTTTGGTTTGAACTACAGCTGTTGCCTCTGGCGGCTGTGGTCTTCTGTGTCTTCTTTAAGCAGGTCAAATTGAAGGGGGGGACACATCGAAGAGAACCCGAGACCAAATTGCAGTTAGAGTTTAAGTTAATCTTGCTTCAGAGGTGAAGAAAGGGAAGAAACTGAATTTAATTTAGTTTTTGAGGTCAAGACCTCGAGTCGGCTAAATCTAATTTTCATAAATGAAACAAAAAGGTTAATCGACATTCGTATATTAGAATGCATTTGGAACTTGGATCAGTGAATAAAAATTACTAGGTTGAAATAAAAACCACATCAATATTAAAAAATACCACAAATTGTTTGAAAAATTCTAAAAAAAAAATATACCAAACATTCAAAACTATATTAAAACAAACATTTTGCATTGAAAACAATGCATACAAATAACAAGTTTCAAAATAATACCATAAATTTCACAATATACCAAAATATGCTTAAGAAAAATACTAAAATATTTATGAAACATACCAAAAATATACCTAACACTTCAAATACTAATAAAAATACCACAACATTTTAAAACATAAACACTTGGTTTATGGTAAGTGAATAAAAATACCAAGTTAAAAAAAAACTAACCAAAGTGCTTAAAAATATACAAAATTATTTCAAAACGGAAGGATAACTTCGTCTGTACCAAGTTTTGATACACTTGAAATAGCTTGTCTCAACGGTTAGCGACTTCGACCAAATTTCTCAGATCAGCTTAAAAACATTACCTGACCGTGTTTGAGAGCAGTTATATTGAGAACAAAACAGTTTTTCTCACTAAAATCCATTTTCCGACCGAACATTTGTATGGCAGCTACAAGAAGTAGTTATCCGATCCGGTCGGTTCCGACAATTACAGTGTGCGTAAAAAGAAGACTCTGTGCAAAGTTTCAGCCGATAGCTCCAAAACTGAGGGACTAGTTCGCGTGACAACAGCCTAATCGACTCAGCTCGTCAGCTGACAAGAAATATACTTTATGTGGTCGGAGATGATTCCTTCTATGCGTTGCAAACTTCTGGCAAAATTATAATACACTTTTCAAGTGTATAATAAATTAAAAAACCCAAAATAGGTTTAAAAATATACCAAAAAGAATATGAAACATTCAAAAAACACTAAAATATTTTCAAACCTGGTAAGAGTGAACAAAAAAAAAAATACCAAGGTTAAAAATAAATACCATTTATACAATATATTTTAAATTTGTTCAAAATGTATTTATAATATCCAGAGACAGTCATTAATCAAGTATTTTGGCACTAAACACATACATTTTGCTTTCAGAACAGTGCATAAATAAAATATGTTTTAAATTATACCAAACAATTCACCAAATGCACAAAAAAAATACCAAAATCTGTATTAAACCTAAAAACAAAAAAAAAAATATAATCAACGTTCACAAAAAAATACAAAAACAATTTAAAACATGAACATTTAGTTTTCGTATTGGTAAATAAAAATACCAAGTTTGTAAAACAAATTATAAATGCCGTAAAAAATAAAAAAATATTTTTAAATAAATTTAAAAAACTTCAAAACAGTTATTAAAATATACTAAAAGTTGTATCAAAAATACCACACAAAAAATACCAAAATAAAAAATACTAAAATTTATTAAAACAAAACTATTTCTTTTAGAACAGTGAATAAAAACAACAAGTTTAAAAAATAATACCAACAATTTCACAGTATATCAATATGCTAGGAAAAAATATACCAAATACTGCATGAAACATAGCAAAAAAAAAATACCAAACACTAAAACATTTTAAACCAAACATTTCGATTTTTATTTGTAAATAAAAGTACCAAAATTAAAATAAATTAATCAAAAGAAAAAATCAGGTCTGTTCTCAATTCCACTTCGATTTTAGTATAAGCGTTTGAATTTATCAGTTTACTTTTACAAGTTTCAATGAAAGGTGTAAAGGATATCTGTGGTTACTAGATCAAAGCTTCCTTTTTCTACGAATTGAATACACTTGACATTGCGCTGTCAGTTTCAACAGCTTGAGCAATTCCACTTTTACTGAAAGCGGATCTAGTAACCGTAGATATAAGTGTCACCTTCCATATAACTATATTAATATAGAGTTCAACGTACTACAAAAACCGAAGTGGAATTGAGAACAGGCCTGAATATTTAAAAATAAATGAACAAAAAACAAAAACAACTATTAAAATATACCAAAAGTTGTATGAAAAATACTAGAAAAATACCAAACAATAAAAAAAAACACTTGAATATTTTCGAACGTTGTTTTGAACCCAATTTAAAAATGAAAACAATTTATTAAAAATATTAAAAAATAGTTCGTAGATCTAATAGGGTCGGTCTTAAACCAGGTATTTTGAGACTGAAAAAATCTAACTTGAAATAAAGAATTTGTATTTCAATCAAGAATTTTCATACTTACGATACTATAGACATTCTTTTATTTGACTTGGTTTTTTTGTTTTGTTTGGAATGAAGAAATACTGAAAACTCCATAATTAATTAAAGTGACCGAAATTTAATTCAAAAATGTACCAATAATTTTATAAAATTTAGCTGAGAAAAATATTAGCTATTGCGGGTAATCAAATATACCAAAAAAATGTTTCAAAAATAATACCAAAAGTTAAACTAAAACAGTCAAAGTTTTTGTGCTTTTTGCAGCGCTAGCTCAAGGTCAATGGTTGGTTACAATTTTTATACTGAACACAATTCAACAGAGATAGCTCACAACATTTTATCGGAATAGCAATTGGTATGTCTGGACAGAACTGTTTCGGATTTCACCAGAAATCCTCATCAGCAGACTTGTATGCTTATTCACACTCCAACCACTGGCAATCTTTTCTATTTATTAAATGATACGTCGAATAACGAGTTGTGAATTGCCTATTTGCAAAGTCAAGCCCCGACTTTTCTGATATGAAGTCGTCAGCCTGAAAGTATGCCATGGTTGTGAAGGTGCTATAACTGCCTATTAATGTCTTTGGCTTCTAAAATTAAATACCAAATACCATGCAGCTCCGGCATGGAGTATGAGTCGTTGGGGCCAGTACATTAGGCGAAAGTCACTAAAGATTTGGTAGAGGTACCAATGAAACAGCACAGTATGACCACCTAGCCTCCTTTGTGTTATGTTGTGTTCCTGCCTTTTGAAGTTATGTGCAAACATAACGAGACCTAGAGCCAGCGTACTATTGATGGTTTGAATACTAAAATATTTAAAAACCTTTTCATTAATTCTTTCATCACCTCTTTCGTCACCTCTTTCATCAGCTCTTTCATCAATTCTTCCATCACCTCTTTCATCATCTTTCATTAATTCTTTCATCACCTCTTTCATAAATTCTTTCATCGCCTCTTTCATTAACTCTTACATCACCATTTTCATCAATTCATCACCTCTATCATCACCTTTTTCATTAATTCTTTCATTACCTCTTTTAACACCTTTTAGTCGTCTCTTTCATAACCTCTTACATCACCTCTTTCATCAATTCTTTCAATAATTCTTTCATCACCTATTTTATCATCTCAAATATCACCTCTTTCATCACCTTTTTCATCAATTCTTTCATCACCTCTTTCATCACTTATTTCATCGTCTCTTTAATCCCCTCTTTCCCCCTTCTTCCGTCCTCTTTCACCCCTTTTTCCCCAGCGTCACGTGACGCTGAAATCAAATTTTGCTCCTATTAAAATCTTCCGTACCGAAATTAAAGATGTTTCACATAAAAAAAAAATACCAAAATATTCCGAAAATTTCAGAATTAATCAAATACTAAGTATCAACTTGAAAAAATATTTGATATTGGTCCCTGTTCCGAATTCAGAGTCGATTTTCGTGTAAACATTTGAATTTCGAATCCAATTTGTATAAATTTATACGTAAGTGACGAACTAATTTGTGGTTACTAGATTCCGTCGCAATTTTCTCTCGAATTGAAATCACTTGGTATTGAGCAATCGGATTTAGCTGCTCACACAATTCCGAGATTTGTTATAACTGATTTAGTAAACGTAGGTATATTTGTCGCCTTCTATACAACGTTTATAAATTCGACTGCAAAATACTAAAGTTTACACGAAAATAGAGTCAAAATTCGGAACAGGGCCGGTTTACATAAAACGGCTCACGGTGCTCGGTTTTGAGCTGAGAGCTATAGCTTGGGAGCCGGGAGCAGGGGTACCAAGGGAAAAGTAAGTTAGTCGATAGTCGATATATAAGCAAATTAAAAATATTCAGCTCTTAACACAGTTCGATTGGCCACACATTTAAAAGTAATCAGCTATATTACTTTCAGTCTTTCGATATAAATCAGCTTGGAAATGTAAATCAATAATTTAATTTTCAAAATATCCATAGATGCAATAATTTCTAAACACATTTCTCTGTACAATTTGCCTCCTTCTCTTACCACACACACACACAGACACAGAGAGCATTTGACAATGACATCGTCGGCATTGGCATCGATGTCAACTCACAAGTGGGCAATATAATCCAAGTAACAATGGCAAGTAACAGCCGTTTACCCAAAAACCCCACCTCCACACCGCAAAATATGTACGTACTTGGTTATGCAGTGTGTGTGTCTGTGTGTGTATCAGGCATCCTGCTCTGTTTGGGGAAATGGGGAAACCTGAGTGCATGTGACGTGGTTTTAGATAGCATCAGATACCAAATAGTTCTCTTACCTCGTGTGTAAAAAGGAGGCTAAGGAAATTATATACATTTCTTATTTAGTTTCATGGTATCAATCTAATGAGCTGCTTGCATTTTTCAAGCGCATAAATCACTCAATTGGAAAATGCACTCAGGCAAACGAGCTCGTTGTTGCTGCTGCTCTGAACTCTGCCTCGGCCCTAAAGCATAATTCATATGCTGTTTAAGCTCTGGTCATAAATTTACTGCACACACATTAATTAGACCGAAAGATAGCTGCTACACGCATACCTTTTGGAAACGCCCCCCCACCAAAGCAAGCGGCCAAGCAAAAACTGACTAATGCTAGCTCATTAGTCTCCTCTTCTCTCTATTCTATGCTGGGCAAGAAGTATCCGAAGCTTTAGTAAAAAACTATGCAAAAACACAGTACAATAAAATTGGAAATGCGAATATACAAAACAAAATATAATCAATCAAGTTGTCAATCAATCAAAGAAAAGTACTGGATTTCTGTGCTATAAAATCTACGAAATGCGAAAATTGAAATGGACAATAAAATTGTGTGTGGGGGAGAGAGATGTGCAGCTACATAGATACAAAACGGAAACAAACAATGAACGGAAATAATTACAAGATATTGAGGAGGAGGGAGTTGAATTTCCATTAGGCAGCTCAACTAATTTTATATGTTTAATTAGTTAGTCGGAGCAAAAAAGTAATAAAAAGCCTCACACAAATTAGAATAGGAAATCGGAGCATATGACAAATAACAGTCAAAAAGGTTAGAAATCGTTTTTAATCGAAAAAAAAAAAAACCAAAAAAAAAAAATAAAAAAATAAAAAAAAAAAAGTAATGTAATTGAGATAGACAATAAGCTTAAAAAAATTTTGGATTTTATGGATGAGTATTTTACTCTAGGTCACATGTTAAATATCGGAGAGTAAGAATCCAACGGAAGACGAGTTTCAATTTGAATTTGAACAAATATATTTGCGGTTTCGGCGCGTTGTGTTACCCTTTTGGGCCTGCCATAATTCTCCAAGAATTGTGCATTCTGTCCCTGCTCGGGCGCCATGTTCTTTCGTTTTAGTTTCCACCGGGATGGTTAGCTGTACGTCTTCTTTATATAAGATTTAATTTCCAACAGAAGATATGTAATTATTTCTACATACAATACTAGAGATGGCACTTTCTGACTCCCAATGAGTCAATCTGCCCAATTGGAATGAGGGAATAAATCGCATTTTTCATAGCACACTTTTTGGAGAACAATCCAAGAACAAGCTAAATTCTTAAGCCCTATCAATTTCGTTTTAGACAACGTATGTCCATCAGCCATTCTTTGACTGTGGCAAATAACTTTATCTTTGGCAACTTGGCTCGGCAGCGCGCTACCATCGCCTGTGCCTTAAAATTTGAAAAGGCCTTTACACCGTGTGGACAAACGGCGTGATCTATAAGATGAATAATCTCTTTAGGTTCAATCCATATACTACAGCTATCATACAAAATTATCTGTCTCAGCGGTCCTTCTACGTCTGCAGCCCCAATGGCTCAGAACGTTCGCCCACGCGAGAAATCTCAGCAGGAGTCCCTCAGGGATCACTGCTTGCCCCTATTTTGGATAATATATATTTAACCGACCTTCCGGATTTCGAAAGAGATCCAAGGTCTTCCTTAACTCCGCAAATCCGCAGACGATATCCTTCTCCTGGCGTCCGGAGCATGGATTGCCAGTGCAGAAATCGATCTAAATAATTTTTTAGACGTCGTATGCGAATACTTTATTAAGTTTCGTCTGAAATTAAATGCAAATAAATGCGAAGGCTGCATATTCCGAAGCCCGGTTCGATCGGACATATATCGAATTGCACGTCAATTTACTCCGAAAATTTATATAAATGTTAGGACCCCGATAGCAATTAAGTCCGAAATAAAGTATCTAGGTGTCATATATGACCAGAAGTTAAACTACCCTTAGAAGAGCTAAGATCCAACTTAGCCATATATTAAGGTCTTTGTCGGCAAGCCCGACCGTCCCAAGGCCTGAACTTATTAGGACATGCTCTCTTGTGTACAAGAAACTTGTACAACCAATATTAGTTCATAAACACATAGCATGGTTCAATATAAAATCCAGGCAGATGGAAAAACTACGTCTCTATGAGAGGTCGAACCCTGGGCAGAGGAGCTAGAGACCCTCTCACGCTCCATTATATATCAAATAAGAAGGTCCTGTATGAAAACACGAAAACCAAACGTGTAGATACACTCATATATCCATTGATCGCAGATGCTGTGGCTCAGAGAAGGCTGCCGGCCAACTATTCTGTCCACCATCTGACGATAAGTAATACAGAACATCTCAATGAATTAAGAATTATTCACGATTTGGAGGGCCTTTTTTTTTGCTACCATAGAAAACGATTGTCCCTAGATCCGAATGAGTTAGTGTTTAATATAAATCAGTAGACTTTTGACCCTATATATTGGCTCAATTTCCCCGTCTCTTCCTTCCCCTGTAAAAACCTCCCATATTTTCTTTTCTTTTCAGCCTTCTCTTTCTTTTTCAGCTCTTTCTCTCTTTCTCTTTTCAGTTATTAGGTTTCTTAGGTTGTTTTCTTAGTAGACAAGAATAATCTAAAATATCAAATACCATGCCCTGGAGACGGGACCAACATATGTGACAAAATATATGTTGGAACTACAAAATCAAAACTTAAGACGAGACTAACTGGACACAGGTCAGACATCAAAAGACGAAAAGAAATCAACACACAAAAAACAGCACTTGTGTCCCATTGTGCAGAGAGCGGACATTCTCCTGATTTTGATGCCAAAAGTATTCTACAGCAAGAGCGTAACTACAACAAGCGTTTTACTCTGGAGATGTGTTGTATATAATTAATACACCAACAAATATTAGGCTGAACTATAAATCGGACACAGAAAACTGCGCACACATATATAGACACTTACTTGACCAAAACAAACATTAGGATTAATTAGTTTTACATCAAACTCCGAGGCGAGCACTTGTTTTTTGTCCCGTATCAATGTATGTATAGGTTCGAATGTTGTTCAGTTTTCGTAAGCTAAAATCTTGTTACTTATTTCTGTTCAATGTTGTTTATTGCCCCCTGAAGACGGACCCCGATGTGGACTCGATATATATAGGGAAACAAGGAATCTACGGTTTTTCATTCCTTGAATGAGACGGATGACCTTGAGCCGGTATAACCAAACATTTGGATTTCACAGATCAGGTCGCTAAAACTAAGACTTTAGACAATAAAAAGCTAAAAAAAAAAATCCAAGAAATTTTGTACTTGAACTTAGCACAATATTTCTTAAATTGTTAGGCGAACTGTAAGTACGAAATGTGTTCTTGATTCAAGAATACATTTGTTCTCATTTTGAATAATTTTAACAGCCGGTTTTCTATTCTAGAATGTTTTGTACTTAATTTAAAAACATTCAAAAACAAAACATACTTAAAAATTCAAGCACAAAACGGTATAAATTCTATCCTGATCGATCTAGAACTCTGCCCATCGTTTTTGTCTGAGTGTAAATGTATCTAATTTGATCAAATAGTGCCAGGTACTGAAGTAATTTGATTTTTGAATGTATAAAAGACACACAGTAGCTTCTGAAAGACACTAACCATATAAAAATCGGCGAAATTATTGTTGACATTTGTCAAAAAACATACAAATTTGTGGAAATTTTTAAATTTTTTATGGCACGGTCGCCAACTTTGTGTTATTATACAGCACAGTAGAAACTAATTGATATAAAACTAGACAAATAAAAGTTTAATATTTTTAACCAAATAAGCTGTTGTCAACCCAAATAAAAACGAAATATGGTAAAATTTTATTGGGACAAATGTTTTAAATGTCAAATCAGAGAAAATTTGTTCTTGAAGTGAGAACATTGTAATAATTTTTAACTGAATTATTTAGTGAAGTTCTTTCGACAAATTTTAGTTAAGTTTTCTAACCGCAAAACTTTAAAGTTCAAGCATAATTCTAGCGAATTAATTTTTATGAAATATTCTGAAAATTGTGTTAATTTATGTATGTGCAAAGTGGTTTAACCCTGATAATAAAACAACAACAACAACAAAATCATCTCTTATCGCTGCCAATTGACTCATGCCTACACAGATTATTTCATTATTTCATGTGGGTTTTTATCAGAAATATTATACACATTTATTTTTCTCCATTTAATATATAATTTATCTTTCACTTACAATATGCTCCTTTAGCTCTTTGGTTCGTATTGGTCCCAACCATTGATGTAATCCAATGTAACGTTTTTGTACCATTTTCAAGGCGGGTGCACCTTGGGCATATGGACCGCCCAATAGAGCATTGGCAGTTTCTAGAACCACCATTTTGCTGTTGTTATCGGTTGTTGTTGTTGTTGTGGCGGTTATTTTTGCACTAGTTTCCGGTTTATTATCCCGGGCGATAAACGGAAACAGATTTGTAATTTCTTTTTGTTATGTATTTCTATTTGGATAACGGGTATAACATTTGCATTTGTATTTCTTTTTTTTTTTTGTTGGTCGTTTCAATTAATTTTAAGCCGCATTCATCAGACGTGACTCGCTGGCCACAAGAGCGATGAGAGCGAATTGGAAACTGGAAACTGGGTGTTATAATCTGCTCGTTTAATCCTCCAGACAACGACAACGACGACAATACAATTTACTTGCGGGCAAATCCTTAAAATCAATTAAATGACACGCACCGCACCAATTCACAATTAAAAACAAACAACTCTTAACCCACTTAAAGTGTGGCTGGGATTTTCAATTTTGATTTTCTTTTTCTTTTTTTTTTTTGAGGCACTAAAAAATTTGTGAATTTGTAAACATTTTTCTAAATTCTTCTATTTCACGACGACGACAGAGACGACAACGACGACGACGACAAGTGGATTTGGTTTAGTAAACGGAAACGGAAGAACCAACCGCTGCATTCAAAGTTCCATCGCGAACTGAATTTTGAAGTTGCCGCCATGAACGCACGAACGGTTAACTAAAAGCCGAAGTGAAATGCAGAAACGAGTTTCGCTTCGGCCCAACCCGAGTCCACACGATGGTGAGAGCGAGTCGTTTCGAAGAGAGTAGCACAAAAGTGTAGACTTTGGCGTTGTGTAGAAAAAAACACTTGTTGTTGACGTTTTGCTGGCGCGAGTCACACCCCAACAGAGAGACAGAGCGAACTGTTGCTTCTCGCAGTGTAGACTTTTACTCTTATACAATCAGCAGAGCAGAGAGCAAGAAAAGCGCAGTTATCTTTTGTAGAATATCGCAGCGGTCTTAGCTGTTGATGGGGGCTGGGGCTGGGGGTTGGGGAAAGGGGTGCGCAGGAAAAGAGGTTTGCTTAGATAAAATTTTGCATTGTTTGGTTTGTTGCTTCCGCCACACGACACAGCGAAAGATACAAACAAAAATGAAGCTAGTGGAAAATTGTTAACAGGTTGCCCAAAAATAAAAGAAGGAAAGAATACGGGCAACCTAGTTTCGTTACGTTTTAAAATCTTCAAATAGCTAAACAGACAAAACTATAGCTCGCTTTTTGTGAAGTTAATCCATTTCAACAGCTAGTTTAGTGAATTCAATTATTATTCATCCTAGTGCTAAAAGTTTTGTTAACTTAAATTACTTAAATTATAATTAACTTTGATTTTTACAATATAAATAATTTAAATATTAAATTGTAAAGATTTGAAAAATATGTTGGATTGTTATATTTAGTACTGAATATATCTTAATTAAATATTTATCAATTAGTGTTGTTTTTCTACAGTTCATACGGGTCTCTGAATATGTTTTTTTAAGATAGTTTTAAGGCTGTGCGGTAATTGGTTCCAAAGGCAAACAGCGTTTAGGAAAATGTGTTCCTCACGCAGACAAAATTGTAGATTCTTTTGGATGAGGTAAAGCCTAACAGAGTTGTGCCGACTTTTTTTGACCTAATTCAAATAAACATGTCTTTAAAATAACCTAACGAACTACATAGGTCTTGGTTTTGGTTCATGAAACAAGTAAGAGCGTTGCAGTCGAGTAGCCCCACTCCGAAATACCTTTTACAATTGAGACACACATACACACGCGCACACTAACACATGTGCTCGCGCACCCTGACTCTGAAATAAACTCAGACCGTCCACTAAGTACTCATTTAATTGTCCAGACCTTAAATTTACCAAAATCTGTGGTTCATGACATTGTGATGGAGCATTTGAACATGTGCAAGGTGTGCGCAAAGATGGTCCCAAAAGTGAACTTGAAAAGTGACTTCTTGTGAACAGCTACCTGACCAAGGCCGTTATCCCAACGCTCCCGCAGCCCAGATGTGGAAATCGCGCTGGCAGCGCTGCATCGACGCAGAAGGAGCGAATTTTGAAAGTATTTAAAAAATTGTAACGATTATCTCAATAAATTTTTTTAAATCGACTCAATCCTATCGCTACTACCGGGCAAACCCTGTATAAAGCAACGAGGTTGTAACTGTAAAATTGTAGCTCTGACAGTTTTTAGCATATAAATAGGTGTGAGTGTCGTGAGCACTCACGAGGCTTTTATTTGAAACATGATGCTAAATTTAAGGGCTTCATTTCAAAATCACAAGCTCTCTCAATGTTTATGAAACAAAATCACTGGCTTATGTGTTCTTCCATCTTTTCTGTAACTCTGTTGTTACTGACAAGTCACTTTCAAGTCATTGTTAAGACACTTACTACGTTTATGCATGAAAAAAATATGAAGGCAGATCATGATTTTTCCACAAAATGCAAGCATAAACACCAAATCATGTTTTTTAGTACACACGTATTTTGACAATGGTTTTTGAGACAAATGATGATTTTTTATACAAACCAGTCTGGCAACACCTGTTTTGTTTGGACCAAGTGTAAATTGCAATGCAACAGGGAATCCAATAGAAGCCACTGCACAGCAAAAAAAGCGCTGAGTAAGGTACAACGCTGCAATAAAATTAGTAGTGCTACAAGGAAAATGTGCGCCTTTGGTGAGCTGAACGAAAGCGTTCAGTGGCTGAAACCCCATTGGACGACACAATTGAACATATTTTTGAGCCAGAGAGCTTTGTGTCGCATAAAGTGTCCGACGCAACATCAGACGAAAACCAAAACCATGCAGCGTCGCAACGAGTCACCAGGCTCCAAGTAATAACAGTTTAAACGTTCTCAATGCAATTAATTAGTGATTCTTTAATTTTAGTAAAAAAAAAAACGTATTTCGTATTGCGGAGAGGACATGTCGAATAACAATGATGGTATCGATTCCGGATCTTGCATCAGTGTCCAGTAGGCATCTCTTCAAATGCAAGTTCACTTAAGTATTGTTGCATAGAAATTTGTAGCTATTTTGCATGGGCTATCCACCTTCCACGTTATAAGGTCTTAATGCGCTCCTTTCTCCACTCCAAAAGAATTAGTAGCAACTTTTAATTGTCCGCCTATGTTGTTGAATAAAAATTCATATCTTATTTGTTCGTCCCATTGAAATAAATTGCAATTGTTAGGTCCACATCTCAGTTGGACTTTTTGCACAGGTTAATAAAAATCCTGATATTATAAACGAAAACGAAGTAGCTGTCTCTGGCATATCAGCGGTCTAAGCGGACAGAGTCAAAAATGCTTGAAATAGCAAAATCAGTTACAAGCTGGTCACAGAGGAAGGCTTTTTCTTTGGCTGCGCGCAAGACTCTCAAGTACAAGATAGTCTCAAACCCCAAGGAGAAGGTTAACTACGAAACGGTGTCCAAGCCCTACAACGTGAAGTTCTGTTATCCAGCCTATTCGGCATGGCTGGACTTAGATGTGACGGCCCCGGCTGCCAGAGCAAGTTGAAACGCAATGGTCCAGGCAAAGTTGTGCTTCGGATTCTTCAGCAATTTCGATCTTTCTATCAACGCGATCCCAGTTACAAAACTAGGGAGACGGACCTTAAACTGGTACAGAACATCAGTTATGCTGGGCCACAGACGGCCACACAGAACATCAGTTATGTCAATAAATATTCAAATCGAGTTTCATGAATGAGAACATACCAAAAATACACCATTTTCGAATTTTATTTGTATTTACGGACAGAATCCCGTCATAGACTGCATAAAAATGCAAAGCAAAGTATCTGGGAGGCCATGGCAGTAAGCTTTTGCTTCAGATATTCTTACACTCTAACAACGCTGTTCACGAGTCTCAATCAAATCAAGTTTTAGTCTTAAAAAAAAATCTTAATCAAATCTAAATCGCTTTTATGAATACCACTAATAATCAGCACAGTGCAGACGCGCTGCCAACCTACTATTAGTGCCTTTTCAGCCCTGCCGGTGTGACCGTGGCTCAAATACCCAAACATGAGACAACCCATTGCACAAAAACAACCTGGTTGCCAAATCTAGGTGGATTCAATTCAAACAAATACAAAAACATGACGAATAAAACAACTAACAGAGACATACAATCGTGCAATACAACAAAACAATGACGTCCACTAAAAAAGGTATTTAAAAATTAAGAAATATGTAAAATATGTATGTATGTCTAATTGTATTCATGTTTTTGAAAATATACTGACCCCTGAGGAAGGCAATAGAACTGCCGAAACGCGTAGGAGAAAACCTAAGCCAAAAAGTGTTTTGAGTGCATTAAGGGAAGACGGCCGAATAAAAACCCCAATCTACACCACGGATTTCGATTTGAACAAAAACCGGAACATGATAAAACGGCCCTAAAAACCACTGGGTTTTTCACCAAAACTTGCAATAATTGTTCCTAAAATCTAAAAAAATCACACGACCAAAAATTGGACAGAATTTCTATGTCCATTTTCAAGGGGAAAAAATTGTAAGCACTCTATGGAAAGCGTAAATTTGTTTAATTTTATATTCAGCACTGTGCATTTAATGTCCCTTAAATTTGAGTACGCGCATTACACCCATGGGCTTTATGTACGGTCAAAAGGCCCAGAAAATTTCTGAGATATATTTCAAAGAAGTGATCAAAATTTTTAAATTTCCCTTTTTTCCCTGGGGGTTTTGTTATGTTATTGTCACTGTTTAGTCATTGTTAAGTCACAGTTAAGTCACTGTCAAATCACGGACAAGTCACTGTATAGTCATTTTCAAAACACTGTCTAGTCACTGCCAAGTCACCGTTAAGCCACTGTTTAGTCATTGTTAAATCACTGTCAAGTCACTGTCAAGACACGCCAAGTCACTGTTTATTCACTGTAAAGTCACTGTCAAGTCACTGTTAAATCACTGTCAAGTCACTGATTAATCACCCTTTGGGCACTCTGTTTCCTGTTTAGTCACTGTCAATTTGTGTCATTCCCACATTGAGCGTTCCTGCCTTCGCTCTCCAAAAAGTTACGTTCCTGCCTTAATCCACCAAAATTGTATTTCATGCCCCACTGATGCCGCCAAATACGCTATTTTGTTCTTCACATCAAACAGAGAATTTTTAAATGGAATACATTTGGAGAAGTCTCGAGGCAGTTCTTAACCGAGCATCAATTTTGATAATAAATTTCATTAAGCTGCAAGCGTTGTTCGTTGTATAGACCAAACTGAACATGTTTGACAGTAACAGGTGACACAAAAACAGCTGATCTGCCAACAACTATATGGCTAAAAACCTACCTTTTATTTAGTTACTACATTTTAGTTACTTGCAGAAAGATCACGTAAAAGAAGTTGTGGCAAGGGTTATACCCTTGGCTTTGCTTTTGAATGTTTCTTCTTCGCTCATTTAAAGAACTTTCGTATATATAAAAATGCCTTCCAAACCAAAAAATGAGCTACCATTAATTATAGACAACTGGATGACAAGTTTTGAGACGCCTCGTAAGCATTTTAATGATCATAAAACAAGCATTTCTGCCCGCTGCCGCCGGTATCATATAAGTATTAAGTCAGTTCCCCTGCCGAGTTTGTTGACTTCTTCAACAAAGTGTGACTAAACAAATTAAGTTGGGCGGCAAGGCAAAAGAAGACCACTAAAAATGGAAGAGAACCATATAAAGACCCAGCAAAAAAAAAAGAGCACACTAAATTACGAATTAAGTAAGGTTCGTACCTCTCACTCTGATGGCTGTGTTGTCTGTTGGAATAGTGTGAAAAAGGCAAACGAAAAGAAAGAAAATAATCAAGCTAAGCTGATTTCATGCTTTAGAGTCTTCTGCTTTGGAAAATTGTTTGCCATAAATGGAAAAGAAGAAAAATCATCAAGGAAACTGGGAAGAAGTTCACTAACTTCTAACGGTATTATGGGGGGGAAATGGCTTGTAAACATGTTGCAGCAACATTGCATTGGTAATTAAGCGGTTGTTGCGGTAGTTGCGGTTGCGCTCATTCACGTGACTTGGTTGATATTTTGTTGTTGTTGTTGTTGTTTTGTAGCTCACAAGTTCAATGCACGAAACACATGGGAAATTAGCACAAGCAAACAATAACAAAAACAACAACAATAACCAGAAGAAACTTCAGAGAGACGAAGCTTATGCAAGCATAGAGAGAATAGCTTACTCACATCTCACAGAGTCTTTAACTCTCTGCACAGAGAGAAAAATTTCAGTGAATTTTAATATGAAATGAGCTATTTGTTAAAAATTCGTTTCAAAAATTGACTTAAATCACTTTATAAGGAAGTTATAAAATTTTCTTAATATTTTGGATGTTACCCCGTCCCTGCTAACCGGTCCCTCGAGCCGGATCATATATAAAAACTTCTAAATGTGATTCGAAAATTGACTTAAATCACTTTTCGAAGAAGTTTATATAATTTTCTTAATATTTTGGATGTAAACTGTTCCTGCTAATCGGTCCCTCGAGCCGGATCATATATGAAAACTTTAAAATTCGATTCGAAAAGGAACTTCAATCACTTTTGAAGAAGTTAACAAATTTTCTTAATATTTTGGGTAAAACCGGTCGCTGCTAACCGGTCCCTCGAGCCGGATCATATATAAAAACTCTTAATTTGAGTCGAAAATTGACTTAAATCACTTTTTGAAGAAGTTTATATAAATTTCTTAATATTTTGAATAAGACCTGTCCCTGCTAATCGGTCCCTCGAGCCGGATCATAAATTAAAATTTTCAAAAATGCACTTTTTTTGATGAAGTTAAAAAATTTTCATAATATTTTAGTTCGGAAATGCGCTTAAAGTATTAGATCTCTACATTTTCTCGTGTTTTTCGTTTTCTTGAAAATTTACAAAAGTGACTTTTTGAACCAGTCTACGTTCAAAGGTCGTTTTTAGAATTTCGTTTTGATTTCAATGAAGCGTTTTATTGGCTTTAAGATGGCTCTAAAATTTTGGAAAATTTCTGTATTTAATGTTTTTTAAAATTTAGTAAAGTTATTCTAAACTGTTTTTCTTTTTCAAAATAATTGTCTAAAATTTAGACTGATTTGATAGAAGAACCTCTAACTTGGGGTTATCTTTTTAGAGTACGACAAATTTAAAATTTCAAACCCCAATTTCTTTCCGTGTGACAATGACATTCAAAAAAGCCTGCAAGTCAGACTGGCTCTCTAGAGTGTGTTTCCTCGCGCGTGTGTGTGCGAGTGTCGAGTCTCGAGCATTCCCGTCAAACCGCTTTAAGTTCGTTCACCGCACACGAACGACTACGATCATCATCATCATATCAAGCCAAGTCAAGTTCTCTGGCCAAATGGCCGCCGCCTTGGCCTAAAAATATTTCCAGTTTCAAAGCCACGACCTGCCTAACTGCCGACTGCACAGACGCTCGTTTTATGTTAATCGAAGAAGTACAAGTACTTCACTGGCAATTAGTTTACGATACCATTTATTTTTATGTGACAGAAATTAATTAAAAATTTATTTGCGTATTGGTTGTTTGGTTGCTGGGATGTCGCCATTTGCTTTTAATTATGTAACCAACAAATTGAGGTTCTCTATTTGCGGCTTTTGTTTGTAGTTCGTAGTTTGATTTTGCATTTAAATTTTGATTATTTTATTTTACAATTTGCATTTGTGAAGCATCTACTCCCGTCCAGTCAGGCCATAGAAATGTTTCAAGTGCAACAACAGTGCAGTTGAGAGGTTGTAACGGTGTCTGGTAGGGTTGTCAGGAGTGTGCAAAAAGGGGAAAATACACAAGGTAGAAACACTATTTATTGCAGATTTTCAAGTGAAGTTTTGTGAAACCAACCGAGGCCAAAATATCTAGAGATTTATTAAAATTTTTGTTATACCTTTGGAAGGATATTATTAAAATTTTCCGGTGGTTTGTTATGCATAGAAGGAAGCATCTCCGACCACATAAAGTATATATGGGACATTCCATATCAACTCGGCCACCCAATTTTTTTTGTTTCCAAAAATTATTAATGGCTATTATTTTAAAGTACTATACATAGATGAAAATACCCCAAAAGGTATTTCCCCTACCGTCAATAGTTCTTAAGATACCCCGGTAACAAATGAAATTTGAAAAAAAATCATTATTTTTGAACGGTGTATCGGATTTAACAGAACCAAAAACGGTTTTTTGCTATTTTCTCGTGAACTTTTTGATAAAAATGTGAGACTGCTACCAAAGCTACCAATCAGCTGTCAGTATGGGGCTGCGGGCCAATAATCAGCAATTACATTAGGCATTTTATGACAAATAGAAAAATTAAAGTACGTGCCAACCAAAAATTTTTAGATAATTACCCCTTGCATAATGGTATATACCAAGGATCTCCCCTTTCAGTCATACTATTCCTAAGCGCCTTCAATAGCTTAGCAAAAATTGTAAACATGCACAAAAATATACAATTTACCTTAAGAAACAGAAAAACATCCAAATCAACCTGGATAAGCTATTCACAGATATAACAGACTAGCAAAAAGCCCGTCGCGTTAAACAAGTAAACATAGAACCAATTTCCGAATCAGTTTGAAATCAATCGTGAGAGTCAAATATTTACCAAATTTGAAAATATTCTTTAAATTTGTTTCCTCTCATACATGCATTGGCTTGAAATTAACGTTTTACTGCTTTGATTTTTCACCGTTACGACTTGGCTGCTGCGTTCTTCACTCCCCATCCACTTCTTATACAACTTTCACCCGTTTCACACCCACATCCCTCCCACTTTCCGCCCACATCCCATCCACTCCCCACCCACTCTACACCCAATTACTACCCACCCACTTCCCCCCAGTTCCCGCTCATTTCCCACCCACTTCCCACCCCCATCCCTCCCACATCCCACCCACTCACACCCAATTACCACCCACAAACTTCCCCCCAGTTCCCACTCACTTCCGACCCACATCCCGAACACATCCCTTATACATCCCACCCCCACCCCTCCCACTTCCCGCCCACATCCCGCCCACATCCCGCCCACATCCCACCCACATCCCACACACTCCCCATCCACTTCTAACACAACTTCCACCCGTTTCCCACCTACTTTCCACCCACTTCCCGCCCACATCCCAACCACTTATCACCCAAATCCCGCCCAGATCCAATCCACTTCTCACCCACATCACTTCCACTTCGCGCCCACTTTCCACCCACCTCCCACCGACATCCCTCCCACTAAACACCCACTTTCCACCCAGCATCCCGCACGTATTACCAACATCGGAAAAACCAATTACTAATTATTTAGTATTCCATCCCTACAAACAGAGTTTCAAGTCAATCGGGTGAAAAATAGTTTTTTTCATGCAAAGTTTTGCAGGAATTTTCCGGCCGTTAGGTCAAATTTTCCAATCTCAATTTATTTCACTTACTATTCTCACAACCCGAGATTCAAGCCAGTCAGGTTTTTTGCATGCAGAATTTTCCGGCCATTTTCCTCGTAGGGGGCTTTTCCAAAATTGGGAAAACACGTGCCGAATATTTTGCGTACTATGCTTGCAAACCAAATATAAAACCAAACTAGACTAGAAACGGTTAAGGAATTAAAGCTCTTAGGTCTACACACAAAGAAATCTGGTGGGTAAAATTAACTACGCTGACAGTAACTTTTTTCCAAGTTTTTTATGCATGTGGTTTCGGTGTTGTTTTATAACTGTGCTAACATTAAAATCGAATGAAGAAATTTGAAAGCTTCACGTATTTATTTCAGCATTTAACAACTGTACTCATAGTAAAATTAACTACTAATATTTTGTCAAATTTTTCTTTGTTTTAATAAGTTACTGCTACTACAGTAACTTTACCAAAGAATTCGTAACTCTGACGTGATTTTTTCATCTCATACTTTGTTTTTGCAGCAATTAAACCCACAAATTAATCTAACCGCACATATGGTATAACTTTTTGAATGTATTTGATGTACCGAATAACTGTTCCGACAGCAAAACTAACCGTGAAAATGGTTGACTTAGCAAATTTTAGTTGGTCTTTTATAGAGCACTTTAACAGAATTTGAACTTGAGAATTCTTAGTGGTCTCATTTATGCGATATT